>QVNW01000045.1:0-178140 GCA_014825475.1 Pseudomyrmex flavicornis
ATATATCGATATGCGATATATATCGATTTGCGATATATATCGATTTGCGATATATATATCGATATGCGATATTATAATGTTTGCATAGACAAATCTTATTCCTACTCGAAACGCTACTTAGTATAGTAGTACTACGTACTATTGCAACAAAAATATTTTGAACAACGGTGAATAGTAGATGGGCCGTTCGAACCGAATGCAGGATGTTTATGCAATAATTTTCTTAAATTACAATTTAATTTTATTAGTTCGCAAAGATCACAATTTCCGTTATTTTTGACAGTTTTTTTACTTTTTTCGTCACTTTCTATAATTATCAAAAATATTTACAAACATTTTATGCAACAACAAGTAAGTCAACAATTATCCCTTTCTCAAAGATAAATATACAGATCATAAAGATAGAAAATAAAACACGACACAAGTCGTATCATATCTTTGCAAATCTGGTATGAAAAATCGGAAGTCTCCGCAATGTCATCAGATAGTCCACGATAAATGCGACGAGGAGAAGCGCGAACGGAAACCGAGGATGATCCATGAAGTCAGTACACACGATGCAAAGAAGTATTTCATAGCGCCTTTCTATAGAAATACGGATGCCCGTGGGCAGAAGGGATGTGGCAGCATTTAGATGCAGACCGCGCGTCGTACCGCTGAAATAAGGCTTCCTTCACTCGTAGATATCCACGCTCTCGCCATGTGCGTGTTTATGTACTGAATGTTCGAGAAGACACACACACACAAGAGATTGTCAAAATGATAATTTTTAAAAACATTAGATGGTGCAAATGTCAACGAATTTCTCGGAGTGTTTATTCAACTTTTATATTCGACAAGAGAATTATCAAATATATGACAAACCAAAACCGCAATAAGATGTAATTTGATTAATAAGAATGTAAAACCATAAAAAGAATACGAAGACTGAAATATAACTGCGATATTGAATTCGCGTCGCGCGAGGTGTAATTATGGCTGAGGCGACAACCGGAAGTAGATAAGGCAATGTGGGTCACCTTACGATTAGTCAGTATAAGTAACAGAATCTCGACTTCCGCGGCTAGAGTTTACCTTTCTACCGGAGCGAGATATCGCGCTCATCGAATATCTAGGATGATCTATTGAAATCGAAAGAGTCTCTTTTTCCCCAAGCGAAGATCCCTCCTGACACTTCTTGCATCTAACCGGGAACATCGAGGACGACGCTAAATCCACACGCGCACATGCAAAACGCGTCGAGAAGCAGAAGACTATTTCAGTCGTAGATATCTACTCGATATGGCCGCAAATAAATCTCACGACGAGAGGGGACGAAAAAAGTAAAAAAAAAAAGAGAAAAAGATTTAGAGAGAAAAAAAATCGTGTGTCTCTCCCTCTCTTTTTAGAAATTTTTATCAGTAATAAACTAAAACTGAAATATGAAGAGGCTTCTCACGGCGAAAGTTCGAAAATGTTGTCAGCTGTTTAGACTTGATATGCATCGCGCGTCTCGAAAAAGAAGAAGACATACATCTCGAGTACGACAAACTCGCCGTAGCGAGCAGTAAAGATTCGAGGATCGCTCGTAAACTCCCACGTGGAGCCCACGGAGTCCCATCACGTATCCAATTTTCCGGAGATCAGCCAACTCGATCCGGGGAGCTTTGGAAATCAGCAAATTGAAACGCGCACAGTCGACCGAAATGTCGCGGCAAAGTCGGAGGGCAACGCGTGCACGCCTCTCGGTCAGATCGAGATCGAGTTGGGGAAATCGCACGCTGAAATCTCTTAATTCTCGAGATTGAAAATTCTTATCGTTTGATTAAAGCAAGAGAGAGAGAGAGAGAGAGAGAGAGAGAGACGACATTTTGTTTGATTCTCGAATAAACGCGTGTAATTTGCAAATATAACATCTGTTATAAATTTGAGCAATGATTGTTTTTAAAATGCATGCACTTTGTGCGCGTGAGTGTGTTAAGTTACCTTCACACTAAAAGATTCATAAATTATTTCGTTCTTCTTTTACACTTTTGAATGCTGAATTCTGTACGTGTTCGCGATTTGATAAAATACGCGCGCAATGCGTGTTATCAGTAGTATTTCGATTAAAATTTCCAAACACATCTGTGTAAATCATCGCGTTTGCCATCGTTTCGCACGTATTGTGTGTAATACAACGTCGGACAACATATTCGCCTTGATTCTCCGATGGCTGACGAAAATGTTTTCGAGAAACAATGCCGCTACCACTCACATTTGACTTTCTACGTTTCAATGGGAAACTGCATACGCAAAAATTACATTGCCCGCTCGCGATCGTTAAGTCGCGCAAAATTCGCGTCGAAATCGCGCGCCGCATGCATCTCTGACGGCTTTTGTTTCCTTTCGCTCCGCCGTATTCAAACGAGACAAAATATATCGGAAAATCATTTCGCTCTCTCCATATTTCTCGTCTTTTTTTTTTGGTTTCACGAAACGCGTAAATAAATGTGTAGAATTTAAAAAAGTTTATTATTACTTCGCTGTGTGTTTTGCTTCCTTGCGGAACAAACGTGAAAATGTTTTTCTACATGGAAAGTGTCATCAGCTACTTTTTTCTTTTTTTCTGTACTGTAATGTTTTTCCACTCTTTTTATTTTCTTAGATTTAATTCGTCCATTCTATTGCGCTAATCTAGTATATTCTTTACCTTCCTACCGTCGAGTACTTTGCTAATGCGCACTTAGACGAGTACTTGGCCCTCGTGTATCGTTTTGCGACGTTCTTCAAATTCCTCTAGACTCTAGACAGTCAAAATCCACTTCTGCGCTCAGATTCAGCCCGCAGGTCTCCGTGGCGGAAACTATTAGCGTCTCGCGCTGCCTTATTATCCTTTAAGGACCGCCTCGTAGTCTACGAGATGTGTGAGTTGCTCGAGTTCGCCCTCCGGCTCAGCGGACTCTCGCCAAGTAAGCCGATGAGACTTTGGGGATTTAAGAACATCGACGAGAACAGACGAGCCGCAGACAACGAAGGCGGAAGAATGTAAACGAAGAAGAATAGAAAGGGAGAAATACATAGGGAGAAAATCTTTTCTACAAGATATAACAGTGGAAAATCAATTAATATTAATTACAAAAGATATGAAAAAACGTAATTTAAAAGAAGAAGGTTAAAATTAGAAAGGTTAAAAGATATTAGGTGCAGAAAATTAAAAATCGATTGGACGAGAAAGGGAAGGACTATGATCCAAAAAAAAAAGTGACAAAGAGATGGATGAGAATAAAGGAGAAAATCAGAATTGAGTCGATGTGTCTCGAGGACGAATACGAACGATTTTCTGCCTCGTAGAACGTTGTAGCGCGTGTAAGTACCCTTCGTGCCCTTTTTCTTTCCACAAGACCGTTCTTCGATCCTTTCCACATGCACGTGTGTCGCCATATCGTCCGTATCGGACGCGCCTATCAGCCAATTAGCAGAAATGAGATCGCAGCCGCAGATTAACGAGCCGGCAATGTTCGGCGCTGGCACGTTTCTGCAAAGCCAGTCTGGAAACACGCCGCGTATCCTCGCCAAACATTCGCCCACAGCCAAGACAAATATTGCGATATTAATGTACGATAATGTAGCAATGTAAATGTTTATACGCTTTACGTTTATGAATTTAGAATAGATTCCGCTTTATTTGCCGTTATTTCGATGATTAGATCTAACCGCGACGAATCACGAGGATCATATTGTTAAATAACAAAGACCTCAAAAAATTCATTATCTTTAATGAATTTTTAACATGTTGAAACGTTATAAATATCGATATTTTTCAGTGGGTTTTCCTAAATGTATTGCGCATTGCGGATCTATTCGGCGCAAACGTCCACAGACGATTTAACATGCAAGCGGAGAAGCCGAAGTTGTATTTCTCCTTCGAAACGCGCTGTTTTACCGGACAGGTAACGATCTGACTAACACCTAACATGTAAACCGAGAACACGCGACATCATGTAAACATTGTTAAAATGTTTCAAGTAATGACTGGATATTTTTTTTTTTTTTTTGAGAGAGAGAGATTTCGGCTTAATTATCAGAAAGTTTGCAGTGAGCAATAGTGTGAAATTTTATTTCAGTATTTTTAATTTTATTATTTTAATTTTATCTTACGTTAAACATAATTTAATCATTTCTGCAAATTATTTCTCTTAAACAAATACAAAACTTTTTACAATTAAGACGATAATATATCATCAAATTTATCAAAGAAAACTCAATCGTTTTCTTCAGACTCGTCTGTCGTTTGTTTTCGTTAGAAATGTTCGGTTTCGTTTAAACTTCATAACGAACAGTTGCACAGTTGGAACGTTTATTTTTGGTGCAAAGCTTTTCTCACTAGAAGATCACGACAAACACTGTCGAGAGAGAGAGAGAGAGAGAGAGAGAGAGAGAGAGAAAGAAAGAAAGAGAAAGAGAGAGATTTTGACGTATCAGATTCCGGCTTTTTCTCCGTTTACCTCGGAATGGCCGGACGATCTCCGACACGAAATCCAAATCCAGTTTTCTTCCGGAGACAGAAAAGACGATGTTCTTCGATCGTCCGAACTATTTTCTCGATCTCGCTACACCCACGTATCTGCGCGCACACACCTGTGTGTATCGTCGATCTCCGGTTTTCTAACATACAGAGTGTCTCAAAACATATCTTGCTTATTTAGTGCTATCAAAAGCAAAGTGCTAATAATTTCTTCAGTAAACGAATATTAAAAAAGTGTTTTTTACAGCTTAGAAAATTTGACGTTTGATTTGTTACAATTGTGTACTTTTGTTCTATGTTTTGTATAATTTTAAAGTAAATTAAAATTTGTAGATGTTAAAAACAAAAGAGCGAAAAAGAGAGCAAAGTTTTTGAATATCAAAGTGTAACAAGTCTCTCTTGCCACGAGTCTTCTTGTTAGCTTTACACAAAACGTACATAAGTAACAATCTTAAGAAAACTTGCGAAACACCGTGTATACACCGTGTAGCTACAGCGAGTGACAACAAAATTCATAACTGAAATTGGCAATGATGTTTGATCAGCATACAGATAGAGGCGATACGTTGCTTGCGCGCGCGACAGAATATAAAACTGTCGTGGTGTATAATATGGAAATATGAAATATCGCTCGGTAGTGTACATATGCACTTTGAAACCACACTCTGTCCTGTTTAGCGATGTCGGTCGATGAAGCTAATAAGTCACCGCTTTCGCTGATGCCTAAAACCGAGCGCAGCAAAACACGAAAATCCGCGGCACGATATGGAAATGAAACCGCGCAGTAGCCACGTTTTAAATATTCGTGTGTATTGTAATATGTCGGTTTTTATTTTGTTTTTTTGTTTATTTTTTTTTTTTTTTTTACTCATTGCGCGTTGCTGAAATCAAATTCTTTTTAATTGTAAAATCTAATGATAATCCACCAAATGCACAAGCGCGACTTTTCTAAAAAGAACGAAACTTATAAAAGTCTCTGAGCGCATAAAAAAAACGTCGGAAACTGAACTTATAAGTTAATCAAGATTTCGTCTAGGTATTAAGACTGATTTTTAGTACTCGATTAACTTAGAACTCAACGTCATTAGCGAGAAGAAGAACCATTGGGACAGAACGACGAACATCGTTTGCCGATATGCATTTAATTATCGCGTCATTATCCGATTAAACTGTTCGACCGGATCCGTCGACCTTTTTTTCACGTCCATCCGATCGGGTTGGATTAATAAAATGACCTTCGCGTCCAATGTTCCGGAGAATCTAATCGATAAAGACGAAGGCGCGGCGTATCTGGCGTTGCCGTTTAACGGGATGGAAATTTTATTTAAGTCTTGACGTCAATATCTCTTTCTATCTCTTTCTCTCTCTCTCGTAATGTTGTTATCAATGTTATTTTGTCTATTATTGTGTCAGAAACGGATGTTCTAAGTGTGTTCTATTTCGATTCGATTTATTAAAGCGCGCATATATATTATTACTTGTGACGATACACGTGTCGTATAAACAAGCCGGTCTTACAGGCACTTTCACACACAACGAGAGTAAGATAAAAAGCTTATCTGCTTTTTCCCCCTTAAATATACATCTGGTTAAAGTTTCTAAAATCTTTTTTTCTCGATAATTAGATTCATGTATATTTAATGTTTTATCAACAGTCTATTACGTCTAATTATCAGAATAAGTTTGATAAACAAATTACGCATAAGAATTTGTGTTGGCAACTTCTGACATACATATCTTGTTACAAAGAATGTGTACGTTGATTATAGAAATCTCTCTGCAATTTTGTTTTTATTGAAAATGTGTTCTTGTAACTAGTAATTTATTAACAATACTAATTATATCTGGCAGTTTGTTTTGTTGCAAATTAACATCACACAGAAACAACACACGCGCGCGTACATTTCCGAGACAATGAGAATAACGGTGTTGTGTTTTGTACTTGTAATTGAATTTCGCTTTCATAAAGTTATATTTGCAACTAGGGTATCTAGAAATGTCGCGCTTTTACGCGCGCTTTACGTTTACACTCTCGCGAGGAGAAAATCTTTTGCTCTCGAGATATAAACCAGTTATATGGAGTCCATTTGTTCGGGATCTATCTCGCTGCGCATCGTTATAAACGACATCTCGAATATCGTAACGCGTTGCATATAACGAAAAATTGCAGCGAGATTCGCCCGCATTGTCACGAAGGCGCACGCGAATTTATCGTTTCGATGCAGCCGGCGGACGTGGGAATAGAATGATACAGTATCGATTGTTATCCGAAGCACCATCCGATAAAGATGTCTCATCGTCGTCGTTTCCAAACGGCGCGTTTCTTGTTTTATGCACCATTTCATATCTACCTGCGACGTGTGCTTTCGCACAATATTATTCGCGAGAAAGAATTTTTTTCTTTAATAACAATAAAGTATGTAGAGAAAACATTATATATACGATGTGTATATATGTTATTTAATTAAAAAATTGAATTATGATTGGAACACTTCTTTTTCAAAGTAAGATGTTAACACTGAGCGACGCAAAAATAATGTGCTGCATCATGTTTTCCGAATGCCTGAGCTTTCAAGCTAGAGTCGTAAACCACACTTCACAGATCAGCGATAGGTATCCGACTTTATTGACAGAATAAATTCCACGGTGATGTTGATTTGAAAATTCACAGTCCTCGAAATTCCCACGTTAGACGCGCAAACACTTTCGGAAAGAAAAAAGAAGAAAGAGATAAAAGAAAATGTAACCGTGATTTCGTATTTATAGCCGAGTCGCTGACATTATGTCCAATGACATTGTGAGGAGGTCGTTGAAAATTTAGTCATCATTTTTTCATTTCAACTTGTGACGCAAAATAATATAAAAAAAGAAGGAAAAAATTTTTAAAGCGCTGCAAATTCGGCAGAAACGGTCGTAAAAATATGTATTTATGGATTTTATCTGCTGAAAGCTTTTTTTCCGTTGAGCAGCTTAAAGTAATCATTTCGCAATTCTTCTTTTGACGATGTAACAATAAAGCTTTTGCGCGAATGTATTGTTTCAATATTAAAACTTTCAGAAAAACAAATACAAAAATATGATAATTTTTTATGCAAATTTTGCGCACGTGAATAAAAGCATGAAATAAATTTTAGATGTTTTACTAACGCGCAGCTTTTTCAAACCATCCGGCCTTTATTTTACCGTAAAATAGAATGTTCTTTTGACTGAATACCCGGCTTTTGCAGCGAAATTAATAATTTTGCTCTAAGTATACTCTCACACATTTGCGGATGATTCGTGCAGGAATTTAGTTACGTAGCGATTATGTAAATGTTTTGAGGAGCGCGTTTCTCCGAAATGTAAGCGGAATCTCTCGGAAATGTTTCACGGAGAAGTACGTCAAAAAGAAGTTAGTTTTGCCTCGCACACTTGAGCATAAAGTGTTTGCGGAGCCGTGAAATTCGGAAATAGCAGTTTTATCGGGAAATATTGCTGTATATCTCGTTCAAACTTCGCAAACGTGATAGAATATTTGCTACACAGACAATATTTTTTTTCCGAAAGTATAAAATATGTACATTAACTAAAAAACAAAAATAATCAAGGAAGAAATAAAAGTCGCAGCTCTTCTAGTTATAAGAGTCAAATATATCTCAGAACTGCAAGCGAATATCTTAGAACATTTACTAAAGTACATTAACTAAAGTACATTCCGAAAAAGATGAGAGGGAGATGCCAAATAGATTAATCCAAAGGTTTCTAGATACACGCCCTAAACTTTGCTTCAAACTTTCTAATAGAGAAACTACAGATTGGGAAATTTTTATCTTACGAATTCTGGCATTTAACTGTGAGAGATCTTTCGCGCGCGCGCGCGTTTCCCTCTTGCATCTTAAACTGATGTTTGAGAGAACGTTATGTTAAGTCAAATCAAATAGAGATGGTTGCTAGACTTTAGTAAGTCTCGAACATCAAACTTTAGTTCATCGGCAATCCTGAGTCTTAATTAACTTGAGATCTTCGCTTTCCCGTTTCTATAAAACTTTATGTAGATAGACTTTACTTTGTTGTGTAACATCTGACCTTAAGAACAGAAGACTTTACTTTAACGATGCCTCTCTCTTATTTTTAAAAAGCAATAACTCGATACCAAAAGTAGAAAAAACACGCGGAATAACCAGAAAAATCACACAGAATCGATTGACAGCACGATTATGTAAATGCGTCTGTGATTTTCGATATGTTACGTCGTTTCGGATAATATCTTTCGGAAGTGGCCGCTCTTCCCGGAGAAGGTCATTGATCCTCAGATACCGTACAGCATCGTCGTGAATAAGGTCGCGAGCAACGACGTGAATAAGCGCCCGACACGAAAGATCTGCCTCGCACGAAAATCTGTAATTTGCAATCATTTTCGGAACGGTTTCTCGGTTGCATTTACTCGAACCGTAACCTGTCCGTCATCTCCCGGCACGATCGTATCCCGCTTGCAATGTCCTCCGTAGCTCGCCGCTTCATGAATATTAATTTGCCGCGCTCCCGAAATATAACGCCTTTATCGCTCGGGACGGTCGCGCGGATCGTTGCACTCGAAGCGCGAAGTCGCAACGAGTTCCTTTCCCCGTTCCATTCCGGGCAGTCGTCTCTTGCCCAACCTTTCGCGCTTTTCTTTTTTTTTTTTAATTCACTTCTTCCTCGTCTTGTGTCTCGCGCTCGGACACTATCTTCCTGACCACTGAAACCAGAATTTTTGGACGGCTTAAAGAAAGGTTGCTCTCCTAAAAATGTTGCTAAAAACATGCTGATTAAGTAAAAAATCTATAGGTTCTTTTAATACTGATACTCGCGTCGAGAGAGTCATTTATTTCTGGATAATTAAGGTAAAACTAAAAGCTGTAAACCTGTAATTGAATTCTCTTAATTATAAAAACAGGATCTCGTAAAACTGTAAATTTGTGAAAGGCCGAACTTTAAAAAAAAAAAGAGAGAGAGCATCTCTGTGATACGCGCGAGATTTTATTATTTATGAGTTTTTTATTAACATGCAGAATCATCGATGTTTACGATGTCGCTCTATCAGCGCGATTTAGATACGAGAGCGAAACTTCTATCGCGCGGATTTTCTATCTAATCCGCGATCTAATCCGAACGACGATATCCTCGCGCGGCAAACGCTCGATCTCTCGCGCGCCGTTTGACATAACCCGGAAGACGAGAACGGAGATTTCATCCCTGTTGTAGGTGTATCGTAGCGTTCCTAGCGGCGTTGTGTAGGATTATAAATTTGTTCTTCGTACACACATGTATATATATATATACACACACACGCGCGAGCGCGACGTACCTTTGAAACAAATTCCAGCACTCCGTCAAGAATTACGGCGCCCCTCGTGAATGAAACTGGACACTGCCGACGTCGTCGCGCGCGAGCATTCGTGGCGGAATGCAACAAAGAGGTTCGTACCAGTTGACTATAACTAGAGACGGCCGACTGCGGCTCGGCGAGATAGGTAGGTAGGTAGATAGGTAGGTAGGTAGGTAGGTAGGTGAGTTTGGTAAGCAGGCATCGTCTATCAAGTGGCTTTCCTCTATAGTCTCAATCACGGACGATATTTAAGCAATTTAGATTCTTCGTGAAAACCGCCGGAACCGTTGTCGAATCATTGCAAAAATAAATAATGTGTGTGTGTGTGTGTGTGTGGGTGCGCGCGTAACTGTCATTATAAATACAGATAATTTTTTGATCAAAATTACATTCGACAAAATACGTGGATCAATAAAATTTAAGAAATGCAAAAGTTGCAAGCTACGAGTATTTTTAGAATAATCGGATCGTTCAATAAATATTCGTATGGGAAACACGGCGGAAAATCCGAACTTCCTCCTAACGCGAGAAAGGCGTGACTCATTCTTTGTAGGCAAGAAAGATATACGCACGTTCCTCTCGTTTCTCTTCTTCTTTCTTTTTTCTTGAATTAATTAATTCTTATGCACAAAACACTCATATCGATGATAGTATTTCCTAATCGACATTAATCATCAGCATTAATCACAAAATCTACATTAATTACAACGAATCTCCATTTAATATAAATTATTTTCATATAAAATCGATCAATATAAATAATTCAGATAATATTATATAATTCATAATATTTTTAATTAACAAAGCTACTTCGCGAAGTTTCGATTGTGTTCACGAGCTACAATTTCCCTTCTGTTTTGAGAGATTTACATGTTGGCCCGACGGAAAGAACCGAAAACGCTTTTTTTGCCAGATTACTTTTTTTTCTCGTTATTCTGAAAACTTTCGTATCTTGTTCCTGCGGCGAGAAGTAAACGCGGCATCTGTTAGTTTACTTCCAACAACCTAACTTTTCGGAATACGTGCGACTTCGGCGGAAAAGCCAGGAAAAGCGAGAAAAGTTATTCACACCTCTCTCGCGCAGCCCCATATCATACAATGTGTGACTTTATTCAACATTCAACCCGTGCGCCTACGTTCGTTTGTGCAGGCAGCTTAAAGCGAATGTCTCTTTGTGTGGTGCACGCTACATTTTTTTTCTTTTATCTTAACATGCATCATGTTTCTTTTTGATGCTTCCTCGCAACTTTTTCTTAACTTCTTTCTCTCTTTCTCTGTCACTTTTTACATAATATCTACATTAATAATGTATATTTCTTCTTTGTCTTTATCTTCATCTGTGCTCCCGGTCTGACTTCAGAGTTTCGTTTTTCTTTGTTTGTAACTTTACAATTGTTACGTCTTGGTCCATAGATACGGTCGAGACTTTTGAGAAAAGAGAAACCGATGTTTTCGGTCTCAACACATTAAAACGAAAGAAGTCAGCTGTGAATCTTGGGTCTACTAACAGATCAATATCGGCTTCGGCCAATATTATTCCGTCATATGTAAATGATTTAAGAATCGTTTTTTTTTTCTTTTTTTTTTGCGGTATTCGATCGCGTGACGACAGTGGTGGCAGCGGCACTTTGCAGTCCATTGCCGGTAGTGAGCGATAAGCTGCGCGCGGCTATAAAAACCGAAATTTCGGAGTCTCCGAGGTGTAACGCCGCCCATAAATCGCAATCGTAACTCGCCATTACCATTCAATAGCGAAGAGAGGAAAAAAAAACTTAAATCGCGCGAACTCGGTGTTCATCCGCATTTCCCATAAAACGGAGCACTTTACCGCGCGCGTTTCCGTGATGTTAAGTGAAATAACGGAAAGAAGATGGCCCGTAAAATTAATCGCGTCTTGTTTGAATGTGGGGCAAGGTGAGAGGAGACGGTTTTGCACGATTTCGCGGCCTTTGTGCAGTAAAGACGCGCGTTTAATGCGCTCCTCAGTGGGCGATTCGGAAACTGCATATCTTCGCACAACATCTAAATCGCGCAGTCGTTTGTTTGTAATTTAGTAATGACTGAACCAAAATTTATGAGAAGAGAAAGAGATATATTAATTTGAATAAAAACAAAAAAAAATACTCGAGATTATCAGACACGCCGTTTGAAAAATCAAAGGTAGTACAAGGGACAAGTACAAAGAGATACTTCGTGCAAAAACTCGCCACTGTCCTCGAGATAACCGGTATATTGGCGAGAGATAGCTATAGGTACATAATACCCAGGCCGTAAACGAACTGCTTATTTTTTTCTTCGAGAGAGTAATGCTTCGCAATGTACCGTTACGTCGGTGAACTGCCGAAGAAGGGCCTTAAGAGAGTCGGCGGACATTTCACGGATCTCTCGAAGCTTCAGATGCAAGGAAGAGGATGCGAAAGAGAGAGAAAGAGAGAGGGAGAATTAAAGTATTATACCGTCTCTACCTATATCACGTTGGCTCGTTACACGCCTGCTCTACAGTTAATCTTTCGCGATGTTATATATCATTTATTGAACTGTATCGATATCCTGTATCGATATCATGTGAACTTGATAATCTTGAGTTGGACGTTCTTGTTTTTTTTTCTAACAAATAAAATTAGAAATTATTTGACTACGTAACTTTTAGAAAGAAATGAAATCTGTTTTCTTTTTTTTTTTTTTTTTTAACGAACTGTTTCCGCGGAAAAAATTTTTAAGAGACGCGATTGCTCGAATTTTGCAATTGAACGCGAACGCGGAAGGATCGTAAAACCGGAGCTGTTCTGAGAGGAACATTGCGACAGCACAATTAGGTCAGAATGTATAGTCGGTGAGGTAGCCGACTGAGGTTTAAGTGACAATGCGCTTAACTGTATACGAACAATAGTCGCTGCTGAAGGGATCGTCCCAGAAACGATGACGGAGCAAACAAAGGAGCCCACGTGCCACGGTGATTGCTGTACGTAGTATTCCGTTTGTGTCTAATCTCAACAGACCGAGTATTATGTCACAAATAACATATAATTTTCTCTCAACACAAATGTACTTCTATTATTAAGTAATATATCTTCGCATATATATTCCGAATCTCTCTCTCTCTCTCTCTCTCTCTCTTCAATTTTAAATATCTCGATTAAAACACAATTAGCTTGTTAAAGAGTTTAAAAGTTTTCACTTACACAAATCTTATTATTTCTTACGCTCACTTTGTTTTCCCTCGAGAGCTCTTTTGTTAAGTTCTATTGTAAAGTGGCAGCAGCGACTATGTAATATCCTTTGATCAGCTGATGAATAATGTTCCGAGGGGTATACTCGACTAGAAGGATCATCCATTTACGTAGCAGATGTATGCAGAAGTTATGATCGCTCGTATAATGCCGAGGATATATCTCTCCGATTGGAGGATTTTAATAACGCCAATTTGTAGCAGTTACTTCGTGGCAGCTTCGCTGAGCGAGTGTTGCTGCGCAACTCTGATATCGCGCGCGGCGAACTGCTAATATAATAAATTTTAAAGGATGAACCTAACTCTTACAAGTGCGATTCTACGAATGCAATAGATTAATAGCAAATTGCCGTTTCGTGATCTTTTTAAACTTCAAGATTTATACTCTTGGATTCGTAATTAGCGAAAAATTGTGAAATTCAAATTTTATAAATTCGAATTTGATATAGTAGAACTCGGCATAAAAACTTAAATATTTACGCAATTTAAAAGTGTGAAATTCTTCTTGTATTCATTTCTTTATTTACGCGATCTCATTTAAAATATAATAGCGAGATACTGACAAATAATAATTGCGACGTGA
The DNA here is from genome assembly GCA_014825475.1 of Pseudomyrmex flavicornis. Classification (NCBI taxonomy): domain Eukaryota; kingdom Metazoa; phylum Arthropoda; class Insecta; order Hymenoptera; family Formicidae; genus Pseudomyrmex; species Pseudomyrmex flavicornis. The sequence goes on from QVNW01000045.1 coordinate 13,646, forward strand.
AATTCGCTTTGTACTCCTATTACAAACACAATGAAAATCTATTGATAACTGCATTCAGTTCGCGGTGAATAAAGTTCACCGCGTGTTGTACTCGCTGCACTCGGCATGATTAATGATTGCGAACCACGAGCATTTGGAAGGTGTTTAGATGCTTTACCGCAACGAGCGATGCTAATTAAGTACCTCAATGCGGATCATAAAAGGAGTTTCACAGCTGTGCGTAACTTGAGAAATTAATTACAAACCGCGCAAAATCTATGATAAATGATATCGTAAAAAATAATTAGCACTTTGGCTGCGATTTAGACATTTTCCTCCCGCGGAATTGTTATTTGCGGATGAAGTTTGCGTCTTCAATGTCTTGATTTTTGTATTCGTTTTAGTGAGAAAGTCCTCACTTAAGTAATCATAAGACGGCGGAGAAAAAAGTAGAAGCGAAAAGTTTCGTTAAACGAGAACTTAACTCATCAACGGTCTGCGACTAAATTAATGAAGCAATTTAATTAATCTACGCAAAGCTTTTACCCTAAAAGATTTGATTGCGAAAGCAACAGAGAGATGTAGATTTATTCCGAACAAAAACCATCATAAATATTTAATGCGGATATAATATATCTAAACTGTTCAAATTTAAAAAGCTTTTTACTTTATACTTTTAAAAAAAGAGACAAACTTTGTCAGAATTTAACATATAACTGAGCAAAAGTTATATGTGTATTAAAATAGCTTTACTCAGTAAAAAAAGTAACCTCTTGTTGCTAATATTTCATTTGCAACGTTTCTTACATACGTTTTTGGTGGAATTTGAACAATAAATCAATCAAATACATCAACTAGACTTTTTTCAGAGTTTCTTATAAAATATGTGTGTTCCTGTAAAACTAACTCGTCCGAAGAGAATCGTCAAACTTAGAGAAGTATAATTACAAATATTTTCTTGGCACGCAAGGCGCATCATAGCGCTCATTAAATGCAGCTTTAGACAGTGCGGCGAAATATAGGTCGGAAATAATGACTTACCCTGTGAGGCGCTCGAAGAAGCCGATGCACTGCGGCGAGCTGGTTGATTAGCGGCAAAGTCGCGCTGAAGGTGTGATCGGGAGGGTTAACATCCGGATAGAGGGTTGGATAACTGAACGGATCGACGTCGTTGAGGTACTGCACTTGGCACGTGAAAAACATCTGGCGATACATCTCTTCCCGTCGCGGCTGGGGCTGTTCGCAATTCTCACCCGAAAAAAGATTACGTTCACCCCCCCCGCCCCCTTTCACGTGCACACGACGACCGTGTGCGCACGTTGTGGCGCACTCACGCGACGCGCGAACCGGTTTGTCGATTTATTTCGATTCGATCTGTCGGCTGAAACGAAAAGACCAAACGTTTCTTTACTTCCTGTCTTCTGTGTGCGTGCGTGCGCATGTATGTGTGTGTGTGTGTGTGCTCGCTGCTGGTTATACCTTTAGTTCTCTCGCTGAGATCTCAAAATGTGTCGTAAATGATAGATTGCACGGAAAAAACTCCAAAGAATTATTGTATTAAAACATTTTGTTTATTAATATTTATGTAAAATCTATATTTATATTACGGACTAAATGTATATATATTACTTTGGTCAAAAGATTTTTCTGAAGTGAAAAAATGAAATTTGTCTTTACGTTATTATTGATTCTTTCTCCGACAATTTATTAAATCACGATAACCGATCACGTATACACCAAATCTATAAATCTGTCCATCACTTCTTCTTATACTTGTTCTTATACTTTCATTTTCCGAGTAATCTACCAATCGTGGAAAGGTTATCAGGCACGTAGGAACTCTGCGACAGAAGGCGCGTATAAAGTATCCGTTGAAAGTGGCAACATTAGAATCATAACGATCTAAGACTGTAGTCACATCATCGTTAATGCACCGGTGTCCACGTCGTTTTGAGACGGTCGTTGACCTTCGGACTTTCCTTTCACTTGCTTATCGATATGTTAACCCAAAGCAGAAAATCAGCGGAATGTTCCCGTGCCTTCGTTCAAGGCTTTCGTATATTAAGAAAATAAAATTAATGTGTGCATTTGTGACGCGGAGAACATTAATGTTTCCATCTCTTTTACGTGAGATAATTAAAACTTTCCCAATGTAATGTAATATCCTCACGAAACTTACAACTATAAAAGTTATACTTTGTCAACAAAGTTTGTTCACCGTAGTATTGGTATCGCGTTCGCGCGCGGAGACCTTACACAAAGTTCGATGTAGTGGAAACTGTTATAACTACTCGATGTAGAAACTTGTTGTAGATAGTCGCACTTTAAAAAATCTAAATCCCTACGATCTCCTCCGCTGCAACACATTGCGATTATACCGGGTGCGCAGGAAGAACTCGCCACGGTCGCTTATGAAAAAGTGCATCACCAATACCGGTTCTCACGCGCTTATGCCACCGCGTTATTATGCATCTTTTCTCGCGCGGAAATGTTACGACGATATTTTTCTTCTCTTAAAAAAAAAGTAAAATCGAGAGAAGAAGATATATTTCGTTTCTTACGTCAATTGTAACTTCAAAGAATTAACTTAATCTTGTTAAATTTTACTATCCTGGAAAATATGAAAACTACAGAGTCATTCTACTATTTTCTAATTTATACATTTGATAAGATACTTTTTTATTAATAAATTCAACGTACGTATAGCAACGCTGTTTATGTTATTTTCCAATCGAAGAATACATATTTAAAATTTTTTATTCAAAAAATAAAAATTAAAAGTTATACAGTAACAGGCGCCTACGTGACGCGATATTTATTCACGCATTACAGACTTCCTTCCTTGCGACATGGTCAGGAAAATCGACGCCAGGCGCAAAATGAAATTGCAAGCTGTCATTATCAGTATGTGCCGACACGTCCTCGTCATCTTCGCTCTCGCATTGTTCTTAGTCGCGAATAGCCCTTCTTCGAATCAGCTTGAGGGGAGAAACGGAGAGAGGACAGATAAAGAGTGGGCGAATATGTGAAAGAGAGAAAGGTAGAAAAGAAACCGAGCGAAAGATAAAGAGCAAATGAGAGACGAGCGAAAGAAGAGAGACACGGTGCACGAGGGAAGGAAAGACAAAGTGAAGGGGAGATGTGGAGAAGAGGGAGTCAGAAGGGAAAACGAGTCTGCGCCATGCTACGAATGTAATCGCGGTTGTGGTCGACGAAAGATTCATGATCAAGATGCGATCGCGATGCGAGATCGAACTCGCGTGGATTTCCAAACTCGTCTGAATCAACAAATCCGTCTTTTCGAACACCGTGCCGTGCGGAGCACGGCGTTTTAGTCACATGGTTTTCTCGAAATCAAATTTCCAGATATATTTTTTGATTTTCTGAACTTTTAAATTTTAAAACATTTCGTATATTTAAAAGATTGTAAATAATTTTATATTTTATCAATTTAAATATTTAAACTGGCTTTGCTGTGTTTGGTAAATAAAGAAATTCACACAAAACTACTTTCTCATAAATCTATAAATTATTAAAAGACTGATATATTTTGAGAAGAATCGCGTCTGTTTCCAAGTTAATTACATCATCGCGAAAATTTCGCACGAGGCAGATCCGAAGGTGAACGACTGAAAAAAAGCGTGACGGAACAAGGAACATGAACCGGACTTATCGTCCCCATATGCGTTAACTAACCCAACCTCCGAAATAAATAACGTCCTTCAGCACAGGAGCGGCTGAGAAACCAGTTGAGACACCAGCGTGCGACATTCCAGAAAATTACTGATCCAAACTCCTAAACCGATCAGGCAATATTCACGCGAAAATATTTCGATCGAAACGCGTTCGATCGTTGATGTGTCAAACGTAGGGAATTCTATGTTCCATATTCTTTCCGAAAGGTTTACGTGTACAGTGCGATATCAATAACATCAACATTGTGAGGAGTTTGGAGTCAAAATATATTAGACTTGCGAGACTGTTTTGAAGTTTATGTCAGAAGACGAAATAACATATCTTCTTGATTATTGAAAATTTCCCTCCAAAATTTATATCATTTCTATATTTCTTTTCGTAGAGCATAGAATACTTCTATTAAATACTATTTCTATTGAATATATAATAGTAGATACACCAATATATATCAATAGTACAATGAACTAAAAAACTTTATAAACAAATGCTGCGATATGTAAATATTTTGTGAAACAAAGAATCTTATCAAACGAACTCTACTTGCTAAAACACGTTTCGGCAGTATAAAAATTAACAATATCTAATTAATGTTATATTTCTTTTATCTCTTATCAAACGAAAATGTATTTGTTTTGTCTGTTTTCAAACTCGAATGAAGTTATTGTTTTCAAATAAAAATTTAAAAACTTTAAAATTTTAAATATTAAGTTCTTACGTGCCTTTAATCATTGTTCTTTCGTGTTGTCGAAGCAAACTTATTTACTTAGATTGACGTTTTTAACCGGTGACGAGATCTCTAAGGCGAGAACGAAAGGCCAGCTTGGAAGCGAATAGGTTCAGGCTGCCCTGCGCCGATGAAAGTGCGCGCGCTTCTCGGTAACCTTCAGTGTACGGAGTCTGCGCGCAGGTAGTAAACTCACCTTTTGAGCGACACGCGCACATCCACCGCCGCCGCGAAGAACGGAAACGCGTGTGCCTCTTCCGGAACGCGGCACCAGAGAAAAACACGACAGTACGCACGAATGCAGGTGAAAAGGAGACAAAGTCGATATTACGCGATGATATACGTACGTTTGCACGCGCGCACAACAACGTACCTTACCTCGTGAGCGGCCGCCGCCACACTGAACGAGCCGCGGACACCTGTCGCCGTCGGTCGACAGTGTCGCCACCGCGCGGACGAACCCCTCTCTCTCATTCTTCTATGCGCACCCTGAATCCCAACAGTGTTCAAAACAATACAAGTTTTTCCAAAAATATAATATCTGATTTCTGTGAGGTTTATTATATGTTTCATATGACAACTTCGTCGAAAATTTGAAAGTTTAAACTAATGTGATTTAGTTGATTTTATTTAAATTAATTAAATATGAAACATATTTATAATTTGAGTTTTTAACATAAATAACGTATTATAGACCGTTTTCTTTAGAAAATATTGTGTAATACAGTGCCACGCGATCTATAAATTAATTACTAAAATGCATTAGTTATTGTTAGCATAAGAATAGCATTTCTAATGTGCACGACATTGTGCAATGGTATTTTTTGTTGAAAAACAAATATATTTTGTGCAGGTCAAAACGCTATCTGTGTACAAATATATTTAAAACAATTAAGTTAAAGGAAAATAGAATTATTTATGTATTTATAAGTTACAAAATAACGAGCCAACACAATGTGGAAAGATATGAAACTGTAAGCGCATCTATATGAGTATTGTCGGCTATGTAATACGAGTCTGTGGGGATCTCGAATGGCACAAAAGGGGACGTCGAGTCCGTAGAAACGTGATGGAGGGTTTATTGTGCACAAGGGTGCTAACACGCGCCCGCGCGCGCTATAGTAAGATACGCATCAGAAAAGGTCGTGAAAATATACCTGACTTTTCTGTAACGAGCGATCAATATTTATAAATAGGATTCAAATATATTTTTATCTATCTTCATATTTTGAAGATATATTCGCATTATAAAATTTCATAAGAACTGTACATTATATATTTATAAAATTCTACAAGAACTATATATTCACAATAAAACTTAAATTAGGTAAAATGAATTTAATGTTAAAAAAAAAGAAAAATATCTTTCTGTAACAACGTGCCACAGAGAATAATTGTAAATCCAGATGCAATATACGAAGAACGATAAGTACTTGAGCGAACGGAGAGCCTTTGTTAGCATTGCTTTGTGCGCTGTACGAAAAATGCAAGAGGGTGGCAAGAAGCTCTCTTTCGTTCATCCCTCGCAAGAAACAATAATGTCGCCCGCTTCCACTTCTCTTGATCTCGTCCATTCTCTCGTGGATCTTTGTTAGTAGGCTTTTTCGATATAGCCGGGCTGCAACTTATTCATCCCCTAAGCGCGCGACTACCGTACGTATCGCACATATTGTGTTGAAGCGGGAAATATGAACGAAATGCATAATTCACAAAGAAGAGCAGAATATACAATGGGAACCCCCTCGCATCTTGTGAGGCGCACAATTCATCAGCAAATTTATTGCACTCTCATCCGAGAGAATATCTCGTAATTTTATGAAAAGCTCCGCAATTTACGTGACGATATTTATCCCGTTTCTTAGTATTCAAAAGGCACTCGAATATCAAAAGAACGCTGTTGATACAGGCGCGAACACAAAAATATATGCATGAAAAAAACAAAACTTACCGGAATGTAGCCATTTGGTTGAATCCTCTCATTATCTCTGAAAGAGAAACATTTTTATTGGCTGCTGAATTATGCGCATAATTAGACATTATGTTAATTAACATAATAGACATTATGTTAATTTACAAATATCAAACTCTTGTGTATATATTTATGTATATTATATATACTCTTATTGCAAAACATACCGATTTCTTCGTTGAATCACCGGTGTTTTCGGCGTGCTGTCATGAATAATCACCTGCGTCGCGTCTATTTCCTCGCACTCCGAGCTGTTTTCGGAAGAATCTGCAACAAAACAAATGACATTTACGATAAAATATGTTTAAATGTTTCTCTCTTTTTTCCATAATAAAAACTATAAATATTCTATTTAAAAAATATTCTATTTAAATACAAATGTAAAGAAAAATGTTCTGTTTAACGAAATATTTACACTCTGAATGGTTTTGAACGCGAAAATCTCTCGTGAATTTATGTTGCTCCACTTTGTTAAGCTACATTCGATACATCTGATAATCCAGCGGATGCAATGTAAGCTGGATACGATAGCATCGATCGCTAAGTGACGCTAAATTCATTTCGGACTCACCCTCTTCGACGCGTTCCTGTTTACGAACACGGGAGAGAACAGGGCTGCGGCACAGAGAGGCCGTATCGCCGATCACGTCATCGATGTCGGTGTGTTCGCCAATGAACAACGGCAGAGTGGAGGGTCGTTTCCTTGGTGACAATCTTCGAGGTGTCGGTTGTACATTGTCGTAAGGCGAGTCTCGCCCGCCGTAATTATCCGGCGGATCAGGTGGATTCTCAACCTAACAGCAAAAGATAACAAACTCAAGTATCTGGTAACACTTCTTTGCACCTCTTCACACTTTTTTGTTTTATTTTACAAAAACCAAATAACCACGAAATAAAGTAATGAACAATTACGTAAATACAAGTACTTCTTTCAAGTTGACGTATACCGATGACATTTCACAAATTTCAACACTTTCTACAAATCGAACAAACGTTTGTGAGAGAAAGTGTAAAGCGATTCAACAAGCTGAATTATATGCTGGCTTTCATCTTATCATCTTATCTTAATAATTAATTGAACACAGACACGTTTTATTATAGTAATCTAATCGGACTTTGTTACGTCTTATCTCTCTTTTATTTGAGTTATTCCGCGATCGGATATTTATCTGACCGCGCGCAAAGTTGTTATCAAAGTGACGTGTACGCGAAACCGAGATATCAAACCGTGAAATAACGAATGCTGAATGATGTGAGTTTTACCCCTTCCGGACTCGCACGATCCCCTAACGGTTCTTCGGGTGGTGGTGGCGGGAATTCGATGGGGAATCTGGAGAGGCTCTTCTTGGAACCCGTCTCGGGTTCGGGGTTAACGCCGATATCGATCTTCTCGTACGACTCGGAGGAATCGGAAGTGCTGTTCGAAGTTTCCGCGGGGATTCTGACGACGCCGTCAGGAACGTTCGACGAGCTGTCCATCCACCACGCCTTCTCTCCGGATTCGATATGCCGGATTTTTCTAAGCGGCTTCGACGAGTAGAGGCTCTCGTTATCGGCGAAGCTATCAGATTTGTCGACGTGCCTGCTGTCGGGAGACGCTACGACAGGGATGACTTCGATGCCCTCCGGGATCTTCTCGGGGTCGTCGCTCATCCACCACGCTCGTTCACCGGATTGTTGATGCCTGATGCGATTTCGTCGATCCGCTGAGCGAAAACTGCCTCGGCTGGATCCACGTCTCGAGAGCGGAGACGCCGACGAGGACGACTTCTTTAGCTCTTCCGTTGAGACCTCGTCTAACCAACCGCGTTCTCCCGACTCTTGCCGCCAAACCTTTAGTTTGTATTTTCCTGTCGATGCGCGAGATGAATAAAATTAATTGAAAAGAGTGTGAAAAATACTGATAAGTAAAAATATTAACAAAATTTGATTGTTCGAGAAAGCTAACGTTAAAGTTTAACAATTTCATTAATAAATCAATCTTTAATATCTTTTTCTATCCTTCTACAATTAAAAATATTGGAAAACGTGTATAAAATGTGGATAAATTTGTTTACCATCATCCGGCAAGACAGTGCTGATTGTTGTATCCTGACTGACATCTTCATTCCACGGACTAACTCGTTCAATCCCTTCCGGAACGTTATCGGAGTTCGGATCCAACCACCACGGCTTTTCTCCGGACGATTGATGCTGAATCCTCTTATTGCTTTCTCTAATTTCGTCGCTTCTCTCGGAATTGGTAAAATTGGGACCTTTCGACAGATTCTGACTAATTGATTTCGGAGACAACGACGGTTGCTGTCCCGACTTGTTGCTCATTTTATAGTTCTCGTCGTTAGAGTCATCCCAATTATCACCTGATTTATTAGTATCGGTAGAATCCTGGCTCTTTTTAAAAAAATTCGTCACTGGCGCGAGCGCTCTCATCAGAAAGGATTTCGCTTCTTCGGTCTTTGCGGAACGATCGCTCTTCGATCGCGGACTGGAAGGTGGTCTGGGCGGTTTTTCCGTCGCCATAGATATCTCGTCCGCCGACGACGCTATCACGCTCGTTCTCGATGATCCCGCGCTGATTTTACCTCTCGTCTCGCGCGTGGGCGACTCTGACATTTGTTTTCTTCTCCGTCTCGAACTCGATCTGTTCATTCGTTCGCCGTCGTTCTCGCTGCTGGAGGAGTCAGTCGACTGACTGCTGTTGCTGGAACTGAACGCTCCAGACGGCCTCTTGTTCCTTCCGCAAGGTGACTTTGAGCCGCATCTCGATTCGTCCCACTTCACCGAACCGTTCGAATCGGTTCTACTGATCGTCGTCTTCGCTGCTCCCGAAGCAGTCTTCAACCTCGATCGACCGGACTTCAGTGAAGTGGAAGAACCTGAAGAGGCGGCTTGGATCATCGGTTCGGACGTCGTTTCGGAGTCTTGCGAGCTAATCGAGACAGTTCTCTGACACTTCTTCCGCCTCGCGTATTTCGAGCGGGACGGATCGCCGTTCTCCATGTTCAAGGTCGACTTGCGGAAGTCCTTGTTCACGTACTTCGCTGCCACGATGCACTTTGACGTGGCGGCGGTCGTAGTATCATTCTTCGGCACAGGTGGTTTGCCGCGCGCGTCCGGCGAACCGCCTTGTCGTAGGTTCACTGACGACGACGGTGCCATAGTGCCGGATAACTTGCCGGACGATGGCGGCGTTGTCGCTTTTATTTTTACACCTTGATTCGTCATCGAACTAGCTGACGATGATTTCGATCTGCCAATTGGCAGGCTTACAGAGGATCCGTCTGACGAGTTGGTCCGCGTCATTTGACGCGGCGAGTTTTTCGCCGACGCGCTTCTGGATGTCGATGCGGATCGACTTTGGGAGGAACAGCTTTTAGAACAAAAAATATCAATTACTAAAAAAAGATAGGTGATATCACATCTAGCGCAAGTTACGCTATTTTCGTTACTGTTAAGTTATATGCAATGTGTAAAAAGAATTTAATAAATAAAAAAATGTAATAGATAAATACTTTAATATAACATATAAAAGTATAAAAATTTATACTATATTTTTTCAATAATGTGTTTGTGACTTATTTAGGTCACTCAAAATAAAAAAGATATAATTAATACATCAAGTAAATATCTTATTTGAAACAGATATACGTACTTACCTCGATGAAGAATCTTTTCTTTGCGAGACGTCACAAAGGGGAACTGTTTCATCTTGATCTTGACAATGTCCCTCCACAATCCGAAGAGGTTCCTCGACTTTGGAAGAAAAACTAGCATCGGATCCAGATTTCGAAGTTGATTCTCTTCTCTCGCAACGTGTCTCGGATTTCGGCGATGCGAGTTCAGTCTTTGAGGCGCACTTGGGAATTTTTATTTCTCTTTTCGGCGAACTACATCCTAATCGAGGAATGGACGGTCTTCTTTGATTACAGTCATCGTAGCTATCTTTACTTTCCCGGGAATCCTGCATCGTTGAATCTTCTTTTCGTAAAGCGGGATCCTGAATAGAATTTCGAGTGGAACTGTGAAGATTTCCACTCGTGTCGATTTTTCGAGCGCCGCAAGAACAATGCTGGTTACTTTGTACTTTGCTTTCTTTCAATTCTTCATTCGTTTTGTGAGCACTTTGACCGTTCGACGACGTCTTTGAATTATCGAGCGCCGTTGAATTCTCGTCATCGGTCCTCGCGCAGTTTGAATCGCCGTAAACCTTCTCGTTTTGACTTCTATTCCCGGAACTATGAGTGTCTTGACTAGAATCCGATGTTTCTTTGGCGACGATGTCGTTTCTCGCAATTGTCGACGCTTCGTTCGTTCTGGTATACGCGAAACCATTAGGTCTGCCGCTAGAAGAGCTGGTATTGGCAAATCCTCTCGAATACATAGATGAACTTCCGGTTCCGGACGTTGCACCGGATGAATATTTATCGAGATATGCCGACCAGGGTACGCTGGATATTCTATTGCCACCGCCGTACCTCGAAAACCTCGATGTTTCGTCCATTCGATCGCACTGCGTCTCTTCGTCTGCGGAGTCCGGCGGTTTTCGAAGTCTAGTCACCTCTTTCTGATAAACAATACCGATTTCTGCCCGTCTGCTCCTTACGTAGGACGAGGAAGCTGGAGGTGTTGGCGAGGTGCTTCTAGTTACCATTGTTAGTGTGACAAACTCGTCGGGAATTCTATTGTCAGCGCTATTATCTTCTTCATTTCGATTAGGAGTTTTTGATGATTCACGGTTGCCATCCTTGTCGGATTTACCGGCCATTCTTAATTCTTCTTCGTTCTTCTGGCTGATAGACTTACTACTCGAGTTCCGGAATCTGTTCGTCGGCGGGTAGCTTATGGCAGCGGACACTCGTTCGTTGCTGCTTCGCGATGAGAGAAGTCGCGAACTAGCTGTCGAGCCAAATCTCGTCGAGACTGTGGCCGAGCTCGATTCGGACGTGTCTGAAAAGTAGTCTTCTTTTGAAACTAAACGTTTATTCGCTATAGATGCTAGATCTCGTAAATATATTTGGAGATTAAAAATATTTGTTAAGCATTCTGGCACTATTAAATGGAAAAAAATTCGTAGTTCGTAAAGATAATCGTATATTTATTACATAAAGTGTAATTTGTAGTATTTATTATAGTAATAAGTTTTACTTAAAATAATAACAACATTGATTATAAAATAAAGTTAATAATAAAATTATATCCTTAAAAGATATATATATACATTTTTATCAATGTTATATACAGCAGAAAGAAAAAAGTGAGAACGTTATATATTTACTGGGCGAAGCAGCTGAGCGACTGTAAGATGACGCTCTCGAATAGACTCTGAAGGAATTGGTTTTTCCGACGCTGACTTCCGGACTGGGCTCGCGCGACGTTCTTCCGGAATTGGAACGTAATCCTCGATAGGATACCGGCGGGTGGTCCTTCTTCTCGATCCTGCCATCGTTGCCGTAAGTTCGACCGAAACTCGATCCGGGATACGTGCTGGATCCGTACCGCGATACTCCATCGGACTCTCTGCTCTTTTCCCGCGATGCAGGCCGGTTATATCTGTCTAGCACGGAAGACGGCCTTTCCGATGTTTTGCCAGCTGAGAACGAGTAAAGAGACGACCTGCTGTCTGATAGCGGGCTCTTCGACCTTACGTCCTCGGATGACGACCTTCCGGAATGCAATCGACTTTTGTCAGCGTCTTTGACACCTGCGAAAATTTTGAGGAAACAATTTCTCTCTTTCAAATGAAATAACATATTTATTTGCAATAATAAAGTTACAAAAACAAAACTATTAACATTAAACATAAATCTGATTAAAAACACTAACTAATATATTTCTTGTGTGGATTATATAAATAAATAAAAAGTACTTGCGGACAAATATAAATATCTCACATGAATATTTGAATTTCTCATCCATTTTATCCTTTTTGAGAAAAGCGCTTCCAAACCCAGCAAGCGGGCGTTCCTTGGCGGCAACTCGAGCGGAACTCGATCCTACACCGGAATAACTGCTTCTACAGCTTGGCAGGTTACTTCCGCCGGAAACATTCCTACCGAATGTGCTGGCAATGCCGACGCCGGTTCTGCTCCGGTATGATCCCGTATCGTTCTGTAATCGCGGATAGAAGAAACCGCATATACATATTTTCTGAATAAGTTCGTAAATAAACTTGTTGTATATGTGTGTATATATATATATATATATATATATATATACACATATACAACAAGTTTATTGTATATCTCATAATTCGTCTCTTTGTAAGTTTACGAAAAATAAAGTCCGCAACTAATTGCGCTAGAAATATAAATTATAATAAATTTATTCCGAGAAGAATGTAATCTGTTGGCAAACACGTTGTTTTCTTGCTGGCTGCGTCATTCATCATTACTATCTTATTACGTTGACAAGGTTTATCGGGCGCTTCTTGTATTTACTGTAACGAGAAGGGTCGGACGTTAAGCCAATAAGACACTCACAAGAACTTAGACTGTGGGTGTCCCAGGATATTAACGGTAACGAGAATAATACGTAGTCTTCATCAAGAAACTTTTTGGTCGCGATAAGTAATAAGTTACGCGTAAATTGTTGTTGTCGTTAATTAGTGAAACGTTTAAATCCGCTCTTAATAGCTTGGCATTGTTAATTATCCAAGATTAATTTCGGGAACAGAGAGAAGTTAGATTATAGGGAGAGAAATCAGAGAAGCAAGAAACTATTTCCGTAGGATCTAAAACCGAAGTAACGCACGTCATGCGTGGGTGTGCGTAAACAACAAAAAATCATAATTCGTATAATTAACATAAGTTTGGCGACGTGCCGTAGTCTCGAAATAGAAATCGGATCAACCTGAACGAGTGTAATAACCTTTGCGAGTTTCTTGCTCGTACAACGGGGCGACATAAATAACAACTCACATTTGTTGTTCTCGCGTTAAATCTTCAATTTAATTTAAATTACTTTTGATTACGTTTGACAAATAGTAAAACCACAAATAGCGCATCAAACTCACTCGTTGCTGGTTTCACTTTCGTTTTCAATTATCTAGGAAATGACGGCAATCCTCGATAACGCGCACTGACAAAGGAAGTTCCGGCTCGTTTCCTGTGCTGAGACTTCTAAAAAGTGCCGTTCATTATTATGCTAATGACATTCGAGGTACGATAATAGAATTACGACAGTCATTCCTTAAGATCGCTAAAGCAATTTCTTCGAGCGGAAACGACGTCGAAAACGATAAGTCCTTTCATCGCGTATTCTGCCCCATTATCACATCCGAACCGATTTTAACTACAAAACAACAATATTTTACGCCTTTCTTTACTCTGACCGAAATCAATCGTTCATTAGATCAAATAAATATTATGCGATAAAAATACTATGTCAAAAATTAAAATTAAAAAATTGTAAGAAACCACGTAAGAGTTTTCAAAATCTCCCAAAAAATAACTTTACTTTTTTACGCTCGTCAAAGAAAGGTACAAACATCATCTTCGAAAGAAAATAACGAAATGTTCTTGCAGTATCACTGAAAAGCGTAGCTTTCGAAGCAATTTTATTTTGAGAGATTTAATTCTCCTCTACGTCTCTTTTCAAAGTAATAAAAAAAGAAATCGATTGATCTGTCACCGAAAAGACGAAACGGCAATAGCTAAGATGCTTTTATTGTAATCCGACGATCTTTCGTGCAACAGAGAGCTCCGGTAAGAAGAAAAGTAAAAAAAAAAAAAAAAGAAAGAAATTGATACAAATAGTCGTCGCGAGAATGTTCTCGGACATACAGCGATCGATCTATCTAATATCGATTGGCGATTTATCGGCGCACTTGACCCGCTAATCCGTCAGCCCTCGACAATGACGAGTCTGCGACTCTCTCACTGCGATATCTCGTCGCGGCAACTTGGATTGAAAGCAACTCGGGTGAATCTTCCAATATTGCTTTATCGCCCATAAAAGTAGCTGTTTACGACGTGCTTCTTTCCACTCTGCACCGAAACCACCATGCGCGTTGTCAGATAAATTGCTTCTCTTCCACGGGCGAAAGCAATCGTCCCAGTTAGGCGTGTTTCGCTCTGCTTTTTTTTTCAGCTTTTTTTTGCAAGATGCAACGCTGTGCGGAGCAGAACGCCTTCCATGTAGACTTTCCCTATTATCTCTATCGATGAAATCGAGAGTGATACTGCAAGAAAACATTGCAGACGTGCGCGGCTTTCTATCTATGCTGCGGTTTCGTATCTTTTTATATTAATCCGCGAAGAAGACGATTTCTACGGTTGCCTTCTTGTTGTATCGCGTAACAACTAAGTAATAATATTAACAAAGAAAAGAAACAGCACAAACAATATTTTTATTAAAATATCGATAACTTCGTTATTTTCGTAAAAAATTTCAATCCGAGAAAATGAGATGACACGACATTAATCGATATAATATGATATAATATGATTTATTCTTAGCAAAATTTTTGAAGCTGAGCTCTTAAGTCGCTTTTGATGTAATCGGTCTTTACTTCTCGCGAAGGCAGTGACTTGGCACGTTATCGTTTCAAGTGCTTTACTTGTTTTGAAAGAAGCATTCGAGCTCATGAGAGACTAAACGTTTTATTCGCGATGATGCGGTACATTCCTGATGACACTGATGAGGATGTGGGCGACCGATGTACTGTGATACCAGGGGAGACCAGATAATTGAAGAGTGTCAGCCTGATTTAACCTCCGGCGACTCGGTGCATTATTATAATTTATGACCCACGACCAGCTGTCACGAGCTCGATATAACGAAAATGTTGCTAAATTGTATTCTTAACTAGTCGGAACATCATCGATCTGTTTGGACCACCCGTTATTGACAATTCGAAGAAAAGTTTATTTAATAGAAATATCATAGAATACACACAAAACACTACATTATAAAACAATGATTATATTAACTTTTCAGAACCAACCTTGATATTCTTACACGTATTTATAAAAAGAAAGATTTGACAAAATTTACTCTTTTTTAAATTGACGAAAACTCTATATTATTTTGTATTTTTAATTATATTAGCTATTTAATCTTAGATTACTTTGCAAAATTGAAAAGTTTTTATTTAATGCGGATTCTAACTAAAGAAACGTGTAGTTCTCATTATCGTACGAGAAAGCAAATTAGGTTGCCGTTCCACGACGGCAGTTTGTTATTTTACATTTATTGGACATCGGCCAAGATTTTTGGCACGTCGTGGTGTGAATCGAGGAAGCGATTTTAGGGAGCTCCGCCACACGTGCGAACACGTGACGGTTTTAGAAATGACATTTTAGAAACAAATTTTGCATGATACCGATAAGAGAGAATTTTCCGATATAAACGATCACAATAAGCTTCCCCTTACTGCAGTTAAATTACTATGTCGCATGTTTTATTTTACAGTTTTAAACAAAATTTCATTAAAATATTTTATACATATGTATTATATATTCTTTATTATACGTTCGACATTGACCATGACGCGAGTGAATATATTTCCATCCGCTTTAAACATAGGGGAGCAAACTGTGCTCGTAATAATGCGACACTAGAATATATAAGTATATATAATATAATATATATAAGTTATATATAATAAAATACTAAACTACTATAAATAAAATATTAAAATACTATTTTATATAAAAATTAAAAAAACAAATCTCATATTTTTACATTAAACTGCAAAAGTACGATTATTTATATTTTTTTTTATTTATATACATATTATTTGTATTTTACATTTAAATATCACGTTGTGATTCAGAAATCCGGCTCCGGAAATTCTTCTTTCTCTGTACGTTGGAATATTCGATGATACCTAATTTCCCTGAAATTCTAACAAAACCGCTTGGAAAAAGCGTCTGACAAAAATATTTTACTGGTCGAGTACAGATTGGAGAATGTCAGGACTGCAACAGGAAAACTGCGACCTCACCGTGTAATTGAAAAACTTCTGCTGCCGGAAGTTGCGGCCGAAGCCCTTTTGGTTCGATTTCAAAGTTAGTAAACTTCTCGATTGCGTTACGAGCCGATAAATCGCTCATCATTACATTGTCGTTGTTGGGTCGTACATCGTCAACGCCACAAAGTATCGATCGTCTCGTATTAACGTCTCTCAAGATCCACAATGTTCAGGCGCAGTTCTGGGAAGCAATAACTATGTGCTATTGTGTCGTGATGCTTTGTGGTGTTGGAGATATTGTTTTCTCTTTTCTCTCCGCGAAAAAGTATTTCTATTAAACCAAACTCTCGATGTAGAATATCTAAATAAAAATGTAATGTTCTTTTTTGCCATTTTTTTAATATTAAAATACTTTGTTTATATTAAAATAACGTATATAGATATTACACATAAGAGTAATAATAGTCTGACTCAATTTCTTCACAGATAAATCATAAAAATCGTTGTATTTTCAAATTTATATTTTACACGTTGTATTGTACGTTTGAAGCAAAATTAATTTTCGATCCAATTACGCGCAAAAAATTTACTGCGGCAATAATTTAGTGTAACGTAAATGCACAATCTGGAAAATGATTTTTATTTACAATCATACGCGAAAGTGAGCTGACTGTAATTTTTCTCGCAAATTGAATCTAACGCTGACGAATGGACCATAAATTTTTCCAGCTACACGCAGACGAGCTAACCAGCTCCATCAGATGAACATATCATTTCTCCCTGCGCATGCAAAAAATTCATAATTCTTTACATACATCTGTCGTTGCATGTTTACAGGTAGCTACAGCAAATCCTTTCTATATAAAATATCTCATCATGTGAAATATTTCTTGCTGATAGTAAATAAATCCGAGTTTTCCAGCATTTTAACTTACGAAAAATTGTAAAATAATGGAAAAAATTATTATTACTTGTATTTGTTGCAAAGCAATTCTATGTATAACTAGATGACTTTTTTTATTTAATTTATTTTTATTAAAACTGATTAAGTTTCCAAAATTACCGTTACTGATAGAAATTACGCTGATTTTAGTCTTTAGGTTGAACGTTTATTATTAACAAAGGATGCTAGTTTATTTCGGGCGCCAGCAATATTTATTCGCGTAACGGGTCGTCGAATATTTGCAGACGCGTTTATCGATTTGGCTCGCTAACACCATGCACCGGGTCAACCTGCGCGGAGTGAAATTGGGTTCAATTCCGGCAATTGATCCGCGAGATCAGCTGTGTTTGCCAACAACCTTGTTGCTCGACGTGGCGCGTCGTTAACAAGGCGACGACGTCAAAACAGCGTTGCATCGACGCTAGTGCTGGCATGATGCAAAAAAAAAAAAAAAAAAAAAAATTTTTGCTTCGATTTGACTGTCGGCTTTAATAAAATGCAGCTGCGATAGTTGTGAAACGTGTTGTAACTGGAATTCATTAAAATGGAAAAGCAAACGTAGCTGAAGTTCATTAAAATGGAAAAAAATGGCATGTACTATCGAAAATTGCATAGATAACTCAATTACAAATAAACTTTTTTTTTAGATATTAATGCACTTGCATGAAATATATAGATTCAATATTTTTGCTTTAAATATCCCTCCTACAGTATTTTCTATATTGAACAAAGTTCATACACAGCAGAAAGAGCAAACACCTGATATTTTGGCATCGGTGTTAACGAGATTAATTTAATGTG
Source organism: Pseudomyrmex flavicornis (assembly GCA_014825475.1). Classification (NCBI taxonomy): domain Eukaryota; kingdom Metazoa; phylum Arthropoda; class Insecta; order Hymenoptera; family Formicidae; genus Pseudomyrmex; species Pseudomyrmex flavicornis. The sequence goes on from QVNW01000045.1 coordinate 31,671, forward strand.
CTGCCTGACAAGTAACTTCACTCTTCTAAAATGTCTGTTTAATGTGCATAACACATCTGACACTTTACTTTCTTTCGAAATCCAGTAGCCGAAGTCCATCTACTTCCGTCGTCACTTGGTAAAGAAAAGGGCAAAGCCATGTCTACAACGTTTAAATATAGCAGCTCGAGTTCTTGCTTATAGCCAACTACGTTTCTCACTCTTTGCAGCATCGCGCGCGTATTCATTCTTGCTGCATTTTATCAATGACGTGCGAAACTCGCAAAAAGATGTCTGTGTTGATATCTTAATTAATATATGCGTTAAAATGCATATATTTTATTGTTAGATTCGGAGAAAAATAAAATAATAAAGTGACGAAAACTATGTACAATAATAAATTGTCCGATTGTATGTCGCAACACAGTTTTAACACAAAATAACTCGAGATTTTAAACTTCCTGAGCGGCTTCAGACAATTTTCCAACTTGCAATATTTCTTATTTCTTGCAATGTTACTTATTTTTCTAAAGATTTTAAACGGATTCTTTAATATCCTATTATACAAAGATCGTAATATTTCTCTAAAAGTATCTTTTAACGAGACATTACCTCCAGCTTACGGAAACGTGTACATCTCTGATTTTTTCATGGAATTTCAAGTTGCGTAGCAATAAATATCGAGCTCTATTGCGGCGCAGCAAAAAGAAGAGAATGGCATATAAAGCGGATATAAAAGAAGAATATGTAAAAGAAGTACGAAAATAAAGCGAGCTTGATTAAAAGCGTTCGCGCCGTCATTCGCAGCCGCGATTGCTGTTGGGATATATTCAAAGAAGCCGTTTTAAATCTTCTCTCTGTTTCCAATATAAGTTTTACTTTTATTCTGTCTCCTGCATCTTCGTATAAACTTCGTTTAAACGTTACGTGCCCGAGCTGTTTCGATCCCTGACTGATTGCATGCTGCGTGCCCGGAGGAAGATTATTAACGAGTCGTATTGCTTTAACTATTTCCCACCTTCGGGCGAAATTATTTCCCCGGTCGTTTTTGCCACGTTTAATCAGTTCCCGCTTGTCGCCGACAATTACAAAGCATCGAGCCATAAACATCTTCTCTTGTGTGAAAATGAATAAGTAATTCAAGATCGAATCCATTTTGCGGGGAATAAAACGAAAACAAGAGTAATTTCTGTTACACGCCTCAAGCGTATTATCGGTCAGCCGTTCCCGAGCTTGAGGCCGAACACATCTAATGGCTTGTCTAGGAAGTAGAGCGCAAACACGTTGTAAGTCTAAATTTATCCGCGATTTCATCGAATGTACTTCGTGTCGTTTACTTATGCCGGATAGTTCGATCGGTGGACACTATTTTACACGATTTTTGTGAGACAAATAAAATGGAAAAGATATTTCTTTGTGCGTTTATAAATCGACTTTATTTATAAATCGACTTTTAAGATATTGAGCTATTTATCTTCGTGTCATTTTAGTGCTCTATTTTTTACATATTAAAAAAAAATATATATAATTTAAAATATAATCTACTTGAAGCAACAAAAGCAAAAACTGGCATGAAGCCAACACACGGTAGTGCAGTGCCACTTCGTTTCCAAAAGCAGAAGTAATTCGAGTCTAGCGGAAACAGAAATTGTCTGCAACGAACTTTCACGTCTCACGTAATACATCGACGCACGCTTTACGCGTTGCACGAACTCAAGTCACCTGAAAGAAACCTAGAGGATAAAGGAGACGACTTCGCGACCCAAGGGTACGCTTCTTGCATCCAAGTCGCGTACGAAAATTCTTATTGGTTGACGACGACCGGCAAGCCTCGCGAAAGCATCTCGGAAGTCTCTCGGCAATTTTTGAAAGAAACACTTTGCCTGTGCTCGGTATAATCTGATATCAAACTCGACGGCTCGAAAATCGAAGGAAAAATCTCTTTTGTAGCTCGGTATCGTTGATTCTGTGTCTCCGACCACTTTGAAATTCGACACTCGGTATAGATCGCGTCTCTCTTCCAGCACCGATCGCGGATGTGCGTGTTCGTGGCAGAAGAAAGCTTTACGCACGAATTCGTATGGCGGGGGCAGACATCGTCTGGGAAAGACCCGGGCTAATTTTGCAATCCTCGCGCCGAGTTGACCCGCCCGTTGCCGCCGCACCCGAAAACGTTTTCTGGGTGCCACACAGCCGAGACTCGCATTTGGAAGTCGCTGACGATCGCTTTGACCTCCTTCGATGGACGATCGAGCTGCGTCCCGGCCATGTCGCGATTCCCAGAGAGACGCAATCGATCTTTTGTGCCAACAACGTTCAGGTTTACCTCCCGAGTCGACCGTGTCTCTACTGAATACGTAGAAATGTTTTTATAGCTGCGAAGTATTTTATATATCGCAGGACGAAAATATAAATCCCTCTGTGTCATCAAAATAAACGATCTTGAAGATTTATAGTTTTGTGTTTCAATAATTCTTTAATTGTAGTCTTCAAAATTTTTTCTTTTTTCCTTAAAATTTAAAATACTTTCTCTCTCTTAATAAAACATCTTGAAAAAGTCCTCTGTTTTTTATCAAAAGAAACAAAATTTTTTTCGCAAATACGTTTATATTAATGTAATTAATTTCTCTTAACCATAATTATATTTAAACATTAAGCTAATTACACATGGAATAAAATTATAGTATTTCTTTTCATGCATAATGTTTTTAATTATTGCAACTTTTTCAAGAGTTAAGCTATTTTTCGTAATTTTACTAGCTTGGTCAATGTAATCAAATATATCTACAAACACACCGGCGCGTTACTGTGTTTTTAAATGCGGCACGTCGTCGCTTTGCAGAATTTCATTTTCTGCGTGTTGAATTCTCCGGCATGCAACTCGGAAAGTCGGGCCGGTACAATTTTCTAACGAAACATTCGTGATAAAGGGGGCGAATTTAATTACGAGCTCGCGAGATCTACAACGTTCGCGCTGGAAACACCGCGCGCGGCCGCTCTAGTTGCAGTTTTCGAACTAAAAGTGAAAAACTCGACGCGCGGAAGTATGGAAACCGGCGTGAATTCAGCAGCTAGCGGCAATGAGAGAATATCTTTTCCGTAGTCCCCGTACAGAGTGAAACCATCAAGCGCGTACACGTGAAATACACGCGTAAACGCGCCATGGAAAATTACACGTAACCAGATAATTTGTCACTCACTGTCCAACGAGCGAATAGATTCGTGCCGGCGCTATTAAGAGAGCTTTTCGACTTAGCGGTACTTCGCAAACACTCGGTTTTTGCTCCGCGAGAGGAATAAGCGCACGACCCGGACCTCCGCACGATAAAGTTAATGGGCTTCATTTACATTGCATAATTGCGACGAAAGCAGAAGCAGCACTCAAATTATACGCGGGGACCAACGGCCAGAACCAACCCAGCAAAGGTGTGTCCTTTAAATATTCGGTATATGCTTTAAAACTCTCATTTATTACGTATTACATATGTATACACGGCACACGTTTGTTAGATACGTTTCCGAGGCTGGGAGCTAAACGAACTTGCTCGACAACATAAACGGAGCGAACTGTAAAATCTACATGAGAAAGATGGATAACGATGATAATAAAATGTTGTCAAATTATTATCAACACGCGTATTTGACACACGTCGGCGTCAAATTCGTTAAATTTCCAACGCACACGCGCAAGTTATATACGTGTAAGTTTAACGCGAAGAGACGGATTACATTTCAAATCGTTACCGATGATCGATCGCGCATTTTTGCGGCAACACGAAAGAAATATATGGTGACAGCTGACCGTATTCCAGATCGGAGATAGCGCTGAGTGTCGCTTTTCAGGCTCTCGCATGTGTGGAACGCAAATCGTCGCTATCCATTTCAGCTGATATCCCCACGCGATGTGCCCGCGACTGTGAAAGCACGTGGTCAAGGATTGCGTATCGGGCGAGGATTGCGCGATCGGCGGGAATATCGATTTCATCGATCAAACGGATATTAACGTTGATCTCTATATGTGTATCGACGTGCGATACCTGTACGAGAGAGATATCGTAGATATTTTTCGAGCAAATGTAATGGAGATAAAAACGGTTGCGTGGCTTTCAGCCTCTCGTTTGCGTAAAATAGGACCAACAAATCTGCAAAAAAAAAAAAAAAAAAAAAAAATATATATACATATCTATGTATATAAAACGGAAAACTTTTTGTGAAACAAATATTTCATAAAATCTTGTGAGTCACGTGATCGATTCCTCGTGGTTATTTCTTCGATATCGCTTCGTTCGGCAAATAAAAACACTTTCAAACGCTAAATCAGGTCGATTCTATCACAAACTTAACACACCAGACCTTGCTCACGAACTTACATAGCCTCTGTACGATGCCATGATTCTCATGAATTCCTTTCTTCGTGAAGAAACTTCAAGATAAGGGAATCGCTTTCCCTACGGTGTTGTGCTGCGACCAGTTTCACCACCCACCACCAAACACAGGCGCGCGTTAACCACCGTAACACGATTCACCAACACCGCAGTCATCCAAAGTCCTCGAAGTGTGACGAAATATCAAAGAGTTCGCGGTACTTTTAAGCTCGGCTCCGGGTGAAGAACTGATCGATCTTCCGTCTTTGAAGAAGAGTGTTCTCCGCGATTTCTCAAGGAAAATGACGAGCGCTGCGAGAAGGTGCTTCGTTTCGGACGAAGCTCGGATCCTGAAGAGCCGGCGACCCGCGAGGCACGCCGTGGTCCCTCTCTTCTTCTTTCTCGCTCGTTGTCGTTGCACTCTCTTTCTCTTCTTGTTCGGCGCCTTCTCTTCTTTCTTCCTCTCGGCTTCCCTTTTGCTTGGCCACGCGGCGCTCCTTGTCGCACTTGCGCTGCTCACTCGAGCCCTATTTTAAGAATAGCTTTATACGTTCTCCGTCTCGCTCTCCATTCGCTTCTCTGTTTCCTCTTCGTCTTCGTTCGTCGACTACGACGAGAAGATGACGCGGCTCGTCGAGGCGCGAGAGACTGAAGATAAATCTCGCGCGCGAGCACACGCATTTCCGCTCGGACGGAAACGAGATCGCGGCGCGATGACGGGACCGGTCAATGAAGACGTCAGAACAGTCGACGGGGTAATGGCGAAAGAGTAAACCACGATGTCGTACATCGTTCGGAAGCTTAACTTTAAACTTGACGAAGCTCAAAAAGCGTAAACTTCCTCTTGAACTTTATCGATTCACTTAGAAATTGGGAGAACGTTATTGTTTCATGTAGTTTACTATAATTAAATATCTATCTTTTTCACAAATATTTATTTTTTTTTATTTATAACATATGTAACGTGATACGAGATTTATCAAATGATATCTGCACGTTACAATGCGGATAAATTTCAGCAAGTAAGATTAGTCTTATTCAAAGCACTATTCATTAGATCTCAAAAAGTTCTCGAATTCCCTCGATGTAGGAAGTAACTCTCGCTTCAGAACAAACTACATGTCGAGTTATGACTGTCTTTGTGCAGGAAATAAGGACAGTGTTGCCGCAAGACTGTGTTTCCACTCCAACACGATAGTCTCTTCTCATGCGAGAAATCCGCGAAACTCCTCAAAAGCAGAAACTCCTTCCGAGAAATTGGTAGCGAGGTATTCCCAAACAGGATTTACACTGTTACCGCTGGAGGAACGTGAAAGGGCAAGGATGAAGAACTTAGCACGATCCTCAAAAAGCGCAGAAAGTTCGGTCGAGTTTCCGAGTTGACGTTAGAATGTTGACAGACTCCAGCTCGTAGAGAGAGCTCGTAGGTAGATTAATTGCAAAAATTTCTCTGGATTCAAAAAGTACTTAATAAAGTACTTAATCCGTCCTTATTATGTAAACATTTGCTCATGCCAATCTTGTTCTTTTATCTGTTCCTTTCTTTTTCTTACGTTTTAAAGCATTATCAGAAGAAAAGTATAAAGTATATACACATTTCATAGAAAAGACTTTCATTACTTAATTACTTAATTAATTCAATTTAATTTAATTATTCTCTGAGATCATTGATATCGCACTTACATGATATTGATTTATTGTTTTTATTGAAACTTTTCGAGAACTATTATAGAACTGTCAAAATTTCGATAGACAGAAATCGACAGAACTATCGGCGTATTCTATCAGAAACTATAAAATCATGACAGTTGCAAGCGAGACTAAACTTTGCAATTCTGTGAAAGTTCTACCTTCACATCGGCTATTTGTATTATTGTTCTATACTCTCTATCATATTTGTTATATCATAAAAAATATTTTTATCTATCACAAGAGAACTAACTAGGTCTTGTGCTGCCAGCCTACGTAAAGCATTAAAAAGATAACGTGTTGTTGAGCTTCGAGTGGTCGAATGATAATCTGTAGTGAAGAGAAAGCAACGAGACAAACAACTTATCGATGAAGACTGAAGCAAACCTTAACGTCGAAGTTGCGAGCTTTCCAAGCCGATGGCGCTACAAGATTATTCTTGAAAGCTCAACAAAAACTTTATATTGACATGTTTTGCATATCATGCATTATTTTATAAATTAAAAAAACATCATTTTTAGTATGTATTTTATAATTATATAATATAAATAGTTTGTTTTTTATATGTATAAAGTAGACGGACACTAATAACATAATGTTTAAAGATCAAAACAGTTACTTTTTTTTTATGATTTTTTAAATGATTTGTAATATCTTGGAAAAAACGGTCAAATCTAGTACGCTCTTCATGTTAAATATTCTCAAGTATCAATTTGACGAGATTAGATTGCACCGCAGGACAAAATCAGGAGGAATCTCAGGCTTAAACTCGTTACCTACATCCGCATTTGCGGCGGCGTTGATAGATATCTCGTAATCCTCGTACACTTACTGCAAAGTAACCGTAATCACCCGCTCGATGTTGGTAATTAATAACGATAAAACATACAAAGAATTCGCGAAAGTAGGCTGTCGATCCTTTACTCTCGTTTGCTCAAAAAAATGTTTAAAACGCAATATATATTGACAACTGAACAATGTAATGTGCGTATGACAACTTAGATCTGTTTATAAAATGCGATTATTTCTGGATTTTGAATACACATTTCGGGATATGTCTCCAAACTAAAAATAGAAGATTATCGCAGTGAGAGAGTTAGCACGTGACTTTTGACGAAGAGCTGATATTTCATATAACTAACATATATCCTACTTTCACACAGAAGACTATTCTTCAGACAAGAATAGAGCGACTTAGTCATCACGAGTTTCGGTGGCAATACCGCAATAAAAGCTTGAGTTTTTCGTTTCGATTTTAAACGGTGAGTCAACGTCCAGCGTCAAAAACATTAATAAACAAATAAATTTTTACGTAAAAAAAGTAACACAAACATTTATAAACGGTTTTAGAAGTAAATTTTAATTATTACTAAAAGTACTTTGTATTTCTGTAAGAATGGTGTTAGAGATTACTTAGTAAACACAGCATTAACGTGATAATTTTATATGTTACTGAAAGATATTCTTTTCCCAAAGCTTTTGATTACATATGCAGTTATATGCAAATTAAAGTAAAACTGCATTATAGCGCGGTGGCTCAATTTACATCATAAAAGCGGCACAGATGGTATCTATTGTTTATGATTGCGAAAGTATTTTCGGAAGCCATTGTTGTATTTCAGTTTCAGGCAATTCGCATTTTCATGCGTTATCTTTTGCGGTAAAATATGCGAGATAATATTAGAACGCGAAATAATCCGAGAAAAAATAGAAACACATGATCATGTAAGATTATATGTAAGTGATCAGATTGCGCCAAACTTCGGATTTGATTTTATATGATCATATAAGATCAGATATAAGGTCAGATCCGAAATTTGACGCGATCTTGTCACGTGCATATAATCTTATATGATCATATGTTTCTATTTTTTCTCGGGAATCATGAATCCGATTTCGATTTTCTCAGATATAATCGGCTATACGCATGCTTCATAATAAATTTAGCTTCATCATTAGCGAGAGGTTTCTAGTGGCCTGTTCGAAAACCCACCTGTTGCCCTCTTCCTGAATTTCTAAACCGATAGCTCTATAATTATATGAAGCAAATTGCGTGTAACAGGTGTGGAATTACAAGAAACAGCCGAAATTCATGTTATAATATATGAAAACGGGACGCGATATTAATAAATTGTTTACAGACTTATGTAAAAGCATCCTTTTCACACACCTTTGCGCAAGCACAGTTTTCAGATACTTAATATCTGAATAACGTGCAAAAAAAATATTAACATGTTCAAATAATTGCAAGTAAACAAGTATCGAAAAAAACTACACTAGAAAATTAAGGCAACGCGCTAATTGGTTGACTTGCCAAATCATTATTAGTCTGCATTTTTGAAAATATACGTAAAGTAAAAACATCTCTTAAATTTCATTTCCAACAAACAGCAAGTGTGGATTTCAACTAAGGAATTTACGCGCTCAATTTCAGCAAGTGACTTTTTTTTTCGTTTTACATCATGATCTTCCTCCGTAAACAGAACGATACGACCCAGTTGGTCCGAATCAGTCCAAAGCCAAGCATGACATGAAACATGTTGCGATGAATTGCGAGAACGGCGAGATTAGTTTATTATTCTTCAGGCGAAAATCTCGTTGGAATGAGAAAAAATGTACAGACAAAAGTAACGCAACAATGGTAACAAATTATTCTAATCCCATGAACTATGAAACTGAATAGATTTAAAACCATCAGAAAAGTAATTGAAATAAAGACATATTCAGGTTTGTGTAAATATCAGCAGGGGTAGCAAGAAATAGACAGGTAGACTGAGAGATTTAGAGAGAGAAAAAACGGGAATGTCAGCTGGAAAGAGAAATAAGTAAGAGAAGAGGGACAGATGTGAGAGAGCTATTTTCGCGTTTGCGCTTCGACGACGTGCCTCTTCTCTCTTTACACCTGAAATTCTCCACCAGAGCGAGCTACTTCATCGCGGGATGAAGGTGACGAAGAGTGGAGAAGGAGGCGATGAGCAGAACGTTCAGAGAAGGGGCCAATCTCAAATTACTTGGTAAGCTCTCCGGGCTAGGCCGACTGAGCGTCTTCGCCCACCATCGCCTGACAACCTTTTATAGACACTCGTGGGTAGTAGGATGAAGTGGGAGATCGAGGAAATTGTGTGAAAACTGGCAATCCGACGGAAAAAGAAGAAGCATTCGGAACGAGTGTGCGATCTTGCTGTCCAGCATTTCTCGAGAACGGAACGGAATGTATGATGACGAAGAGCAGATGTGAAGAAACGGCGGAGTCTCCGCTTTCTTCATTTCTTCAGTTTCTCAATCAGTCACTTGTCCCGATGAACCTCGGATGGGGTTGCCTCTGCAGAGGGAAACTTAATATCGGATTAAAACATCCAAGATCTAAGAATTAGAAAAAAACATCTTTCACTTTTGTTAAAGAAATGATAACAATGAGACGAATTTTTAGGGAATTGAAATACTTTTTTTCAATTAAATATTCTTAGCATCTCTTGGACAAGACCCAGGCTTTGTTCCAGTAAATTATAGTCAAATGGGCCATAAAGGACAAAAATAAATATTTGTACAGGCACTCCCACGTCTTCTAATGTCTGCTTGTTTCACCAGCTTGGAACGTAGATAAACTTAATATAAATATAGCGCAAAATGTTCTTAAACCGAGAAGAAAATATTATTCTTTATTAATTTATATTATCTGGTAAACTCACTCCGCGAGATTTCGTTTAGGAGTGGCACAACCATGCGTGGCATTCGCGTTTCTTGTTGTCGTATTGTCAACAACGTTGTGAATACCATAATGTCTGACGCGGCTTTAGATCTGTAACAAGATCGGCAAGGAATTTCAAGCAAATTCATGGAAATTAATCAGTCGTCAGAATTCGTATTTTTTTCTTATTAATAATCATGTATTTATGTTATCTGATAATATGATTGATGCTCATCTTAATAAGACAATATAAAGTTAAGTCTCTAAATTAATTATTTTTAACAAAACATCATTTATAACACTGTAATATATAATTGTAATATATTATTAAATTCATATTATATAATATAATATTAAAATTACTTATAAAATATTTAAATTAGATCATGCAAACTTTCGTCATTTTAACAAACGTACTAAAATATCTTTATCAGTCACAATCTGCGTCGTTCCTAAATTAATCACAAATGAATCACTGATCCAAAAACAAATATGTATTCTGTTTTGGCATAAGCCAGTGACATTGTCCGATAGCTTGACATTTTTCTCCTTTGCTCCCACGCTTGTAAGTAGATAGATCTCTGAATAAGTCGGCGCGTCGTCTCATCGATGGTTGAACTATTCTACTCGACCCTGCACGTCTCTTTTCAAGTACACCACACTAAATCTAAATTGGTTACGACGCAGTTACATCTACGTATACACGGGTTTTAGACGAACAAATCTTCTTTGGAAGCGTGGGCGTCCGATTTAATTCCGGCTACCGTACCAATGCACCGCAATGTGCCGAATGATCCAAAATTATAGTGACTCTAATCGAGCTTCAATTCAAGCTACAACATCAAGAATGTTCGAAATATGTTCTCTTTTCTGTTGTACAAATTTCAATGTAATATTTTGTTTTTTGTAAATAAGAAACTATACTTTTGTAAATACAAAAGTTTTCTATCTGTTACAATGTAATTGTTATTTGTAGAAATTTATTTGTTATATCTTTATTTTAAAAAAGTGCTTAATTATTTTTATTTTTACATACTTAAAAAATTTCTAAGTCTAACTATGATTTCTGTTGATTACTGAGTACTTCTAAAAAGTACTTTTGTAATATGAAAAACATTTAGATAACACAGTTCTTGTGCATGCCACCTTGAGACCCGCACAACATAGTAAAGTCATCAGGGAGCGACATCCTCTCTCCTTGATATCATCTCCGTAGTCGGTCAAGCCGAAGTCGATTTGGCAACTTTGGACACCGTGGGCGTCTAGCGTGGTGGTTCCCCTCGGTGATGATGAAGACGACAAGAATGAAGACAACGATGACGAGTGTGTTGGCTGTTCCTGGTGGGGGCTTTTTCGACGTTAGTACGCCTGCGTCGATCGTCATTTTGACGAAGCCATGAAGCGGCCGGCGCGCCATACGAACGACGACGGGTCGCGCACTACGAGTAGGGCGCTGGTCGGCTCCGAAACCCCGAAGAGAAGGAAGAAGAAGAAGAGCGTGAACGAGAAGCGGGCACAACCGACGACTGAAGCCGAAGCGACTTGACTTGGCGAGTGGCGGGCAGAAAGATTCTTTCAAGCGGAGAAGATACGTAAACAGGACTTGAGTCCCGTAACATACGAAAGGAGTCAAATCAACGTTAAACACAGAAAGAGGACGAAGCAAGGAAGATGTCGTCTTCTGCGGTTGCCAAGACTTCCAAGTACACATACCGCTCTACGGGCGGTGCGGGTACTGCCGATGTTAGCATTGAATACAGCGCCGACCTGAGCGCTCTCAGTAGACTCGAGGTAGGTCCTATAAAAAAAAGTGCTCATGTCCGATATTCCTTTCGGAAAAATCGAAAGGAGAGAACGACTGCGACAATCGGGAGAAAAAACACCAACCGCGAACACAAAATTCTTGAGTGTTTTTTAATTAGATACTGAGTACATTGTGCAAAATAATTTGATCTCTCTAGCATAAAATATAAGAAAATTACATAATATTAAATATATTTAAAAGAGATCGGAAAGAATTTTTCTCGATAAGTTAAGCAAAGAATTAAAAATTAAAATAGTATAATTATTAATATATTTTTTTCAAACACACACAGATGATTGGTAAAATTTGTAGCAACTACGTTTCTAAACAAAAGATAACACAATTCTCTTATGCTAAATTAGAAACTTTCGTACGCTGAAAGTTATCCAACTTCCAAAGAAGCAGCACTTGATGAACATTGCAACATGAGAAAAGAGCGAGAGAAGATACATCGATGTTCTTCAACTCTGGGAGAAAACACGCCAATTCAGTTTAAATACTTCTTAGATTCCGAAAAACAACAAGATCCAAGAAATGTTCCCGTGCGTCATCGGGGACCATCGTAGTGACATATGACGAATTTGCACGTGAACAATACGGTAGTAGTGACTAGTCGCGAAGATAGTGAATCGCGAAAGTTCAGTGACCATAAGGGATGTTAGTGCCAACCCGACGAGGAACCGAAGTGTACGACCGTTCTATAGCTATCGGATTGCTCGTGTACGAAAATAGTCAGTGGAATATCGGTTTAAAATGACGATCGTGCCAAGGCGCCAGATCGATGTCGTTTCGAGATCCCGTTTCAAGATGATGCCCCTGCGCCGTAATACAACCGACTCTTCGTCGGATCCGAGGATTCGTTTCCCTTTTCAGGACGTATTCCGTTCCGAGAGAGAAGTATGAGGAAACGTACGATCGTCTCGACTTCGCACGCCGCACGAGCAAGTAAGATCATTTCTTCATTCCTTGCAACTAGTGGCCTGGCTGTTTGTGTGGCCTGGCGCGAGCCGACATGAAAGCGCGCGGCTTTCTTGAAATAATCCCGACGAGCGGTTCTCGAAGACGCGCTCAGCAGACGTCGCGACGTCGTTCTCTCCTTCTCCCGAGGACGAATCTATTCGGCGGAGGCCGTGCGTCTTTCCGAAATACCGAGCCTCCGCTGTCGGATATTTTCGTCGAGCGATTACGTAAAGTGTCGACCCTCTATAACGGGCGCCGTGATATACCCTCTAATCCCGATTGCCTCTCTTTTCAGGACAAAATCCGCCTACTGCAGGATGACCTGGAGTCTGAGAGGGAGCTGCGTCAGAGGGTGAGTTTTACGATTGTTCTCCCGTGCATTTATCCCGAGATCTGAGCACTCCTGGAAATTATGTCATGCACAATAGCAGATGTCGAAACTGTCTGCTAACAATGATTGATATCCATCGTCATGTAGTTGACGAAATTTCATTTATTAAAATATAATCAAACTGACCGATTATTTCGCTGTTTTATGTGCTGTGTTAAACAAATAATAATATCGAGATATTACGTGTAGATTAATATACAAATTAACCGAGGGAAGTAGGTTCTCTCTCACTCTCCATAACTAATTAATTACTCTACTTAATTAACTAATTGTTTCCTCTCGTATGTGTTATCTACTTTATAATTGCTAAAAAAAGACGTTTGCTCGATACACTCGTTTGAGTAAGTGTTGCTCAACTATTTATATCATCACGTATTTTACAACAAGCATGATTAAAGAGACAAAAGAAAGAGACAAATTACCTCATATTTAATATATACTGTATAAGAAACAGTCTCGTGAAATTGTTTTGGTAACTCCTCTTGCAATTTGAGATTTCGAAAACTTCTTTGTGCTTATTATCATTGTACAGAAAAATCGGTTTGGGTGTAGAATTTATTGTAACGATAATCTTTAGCAAAAGTCGTGAGATACGAAATGTATATAGACGCGACATTCTCTGCGAAACAAATATTTTACACACAACACTTTGTAGTGAGCGGATTTGCAAATAAGACGTTTAAAAATCGATTCTTGTGTCGATAAGTTTTAAGAATTGAAAAATGTTTAAAATCAAAGATAACGTTCGAATGAATCTTCGAAAGCTCGCAGCCGCGGAGAGACAAAGTATAATATGTACAGCGTGAAGAATTGTACTGGTATATATATATATATATATACTGTTATTTTAAATATCATTTAGTATATACAATATTTAATCTTATTAAATCAACTTCTAAATCAAAATAAAATGATTTCAATTGCTCTACATCGCATATCAAAATAAAAAATCGAAAGAAATCAAGAAGTTAATTCACTGCAAAGCAAGAGTAGTAGGTCGAAATGTCCAGCTCTTAAGTTGCATCTATTTTTAGGAACGCGAAGCTCTCTTCAGGATCGTTCTCGCATTCCTGCGTTTTTCAACACGGTTTTCCTACTTTTATAAACAAATAAAACACTATCGCATATTTTTCATAAGACTTTCAATACACAAAGAAGAACTGAAATACAACATTCAAAAATAATTCTTTGCGTCTAAACAAGTGTATTTTTATGATTAAATCTGCGATATATTTATTAGAAATTAAATTTGTAATCGGAAAACATATTCATATTTCTTCTATTTTTATAAATATCTGACAGGATTTATCGTAGAAAGTTGCATTTCTGATAACATTCGCGCGATTAATTAATTTTGTGTTTGTAAAACAAAAGGACACACTGCGTCCGCAAATGGGAAGCTAAATTCTATAAGAACTTCTCAAATTTCATTGTCTTCTGAAATTCCTCAGAAATCGAATCTGCGTGTAACGGACGCCGTGACTTGAACGACTGCCAAAATTTTCCTCGCGCTTCGAAACTATAAAGTCCGAAAATTGAAATGACGTTTAACAACCGTCTTACGCGTTCAGAACGCTCCACTTATTTCTCGTTTACGTATTCGAAATGCACACACTGCATTTAGACACAATGAATTCCTTGCATACTAGAACAAATGCGAATCTAATACTTCAATTTATAGGTTTGTTTATTGAGCGTGTATCCGTACATACGTGTCGATTCAATTCTGTTTATATTGCCGAGTGACAAATATACGTATGTTACACAATAAATATAACGTTCAGAAAATATCTGAAATAAAGAAGAAATTTTGTGTGTGAGAGATAGTTTTACGTAAAACTGTGAGATTAGATTCGCTGTCTTTTCTCAACAAATATCTCGTTTGTAATATAAAGTTTCCAATATAGAGACTCCGCGTCCGAAATTAGATCGTCCTATTCACGCTGAAGAAATCTGACGTCATGTTACTGACGATATGATATCATTTGTAGAGCACACGTGTTTCTTCGCAATCAACGAAACAATGATTAATAATGTCGCAAATAAATTAAAAAGACATCCAATGACTTAAATAATATGTAAGTTTTATTACTGTGTGGCGTGCTTTTTAAAGAATAATTTATGGTATTCCTGATTTCAGTTTAAATACCGTTTACGATTTTTGCAATTAATTCGCATAATTTTTTGCAGATCGAACGCGAGCGCGCTGACTTAAGCGTGCAAGTCATCCAGCTGTCCGAACGCCTTGAAGAGGCTGAGGGTGGCGCCGAATCTCAAGTGAGTATTTGCACAAAGGATATTCTCTTCGTTAATGGATTAACTAAAGAACTTGTGAACAAATTATAATTCAATAATGTACTCGTGCAGTTCGAGATTAACAAAAAGAGGGACACGGAACTGGCCAAACTGCGCAAATTACTCGAAGATGTTCATCTCGAGAGCGAGGAGACCGCACATCTCTTGCGCAAAAAGCACCAGGAAGTCGTCGTCGATTTCCAGGATCAAATCGATCAGCTTTCGAAAGCACGCGCCAGGTTGGTAAAGAAAATTGTGAAGAAATTTGATTAAACGTTTAAGGAGACTTGTCTCTACACACATTGATCTGTAACTATTTGCTATTAATCCTTGTCAGATCCACTTGGATACTTTGAAGCTCAATATTTTCACGAGAAAGCCAAAATGGTCGATCAAAACCAGACAGGTTCTGTAATTTCAGAAAGCACGCAGGCGCATGCACAGTCGCGCTCGCAAAGCAGTCACCAGTGTAAACGCTTGCTAATCTCCCTCTTTGAAACGAGAGCGTGTAAAGCGCGTGCGGGGAAGCATCAATAAACAACTGCGGCGAACTGGCCGGAAGTTCGGGCCGCGTAGCGAATCGCGATTCTATGAGGAAGCGTCGCGCGATGTTTGGGGAAAAAGACAGGAAAGACGTCGAAACAGAGAAGGAAGGCGTAATGAATCATGGTGTCACGTGGATAATTATAGCGCGGTTTCTCGTCACACGAACGAGAGTGACTGTACGTAAGAAAATTTGCGCGAATTATGCTAGCCGCGAGCGACTGGCCACGATCCAAGGAGCAACTTGCAACTGAAATACACGAAGATTCGGTTAGCCCGGCTCTTCTAAACATAGTCGCCACTCGAAGCGCCGATCTCGTTGTTTTTACAAGGACGTTGACAGTCCTGGAAACGTCCGCGTTGCCGCGTTAATTAGACATGATTGATCGTGCACGGGACACTCACGCGACGATCTCGCTTTTAATTTCGCTCTTTTAACTGTCGACCGAAAAAAGAAACAATCGGAGGAAAACGATTCTCAAACGGAAGAGTTTTCATTTTGAGAAATGATTAACGAACGATATAAATGATGAGATCTCAGAACAGTAGATGCATAGTTGCCAAGAATAATAACTAATCGACGCACGCAGCTGTTACTTAATTTCACCGATGCAACGTAAGCGGTGTCAAATACGATTCGTCCGGTTATATTTTGCTCATGATTTCACCGTCAATTTATAAATCTCGATTATCGCTCAAATACATGACGTTCGCACACTTGTCGCCTATTCATTGATATATCAATCACCGTCATTGTTGCATTCTTAAGTTTTTGTGAACGAAATTCACGTTTACATCGTAGACATTTGTCCTAAATTCCAAATTTTATTTTTCCCTGTTGTATCACAAGTATGGCGCCAGCAGAAAAAGTATCCCACCTGTTAGTGGAAGAGAGAAAGAGCGAGGAAAGTGCATTGTAGATCTCGATATAATTGCATCACTCGGTCTTCCCTCTCTTTCCAAGCGCAAAAACTCAACTGTCTTCCTCTATCGCAGCGTGTTTCTCTTTCTCTCCTCGTCTTCCTTTTGCTCGCACGGTTACTTGGCTTATGACTATTTTTAACCGTACGAGTCGCGCGGCAATCCACAACCCCAACGTTAGCGCGCCATATTAGTACACGCGACCGTCTCGGATCCCCACTATCCCCAGAATCGGTTAACCGATACCTTACACCCTCGTGTAGATATATGGATCTGATATCGGTCACATTTTTTTACGCGGTATCCAGAAAAGTGGAACCACGTGTGACGATTTTGTCGATGTGTGCATTAAGAAAGATGTTCGATCGATACAAGAAGAGATTACACGGTATTGTCTTTTGTGTGAATACATGTATTATTATTTACTTAAAGCTATCTGGTTTCCTAATTTTTCTTTTCGAGAGAGAATGTCCAAACAATTTTCTGATAATTTAAAAAAAATAATTAAAATCAAAATTATTTAAATACGTGATTTTCTTGTGACACAGGATGTTATTTCAATATCTTAGAAAAACGACTTTATTTTCATGTATATTTAATTTACAAAATTATTGTTCTGTCATGTTTCTATAAGCTAAATGTGTAACTTTAGAAAAAATAATTTCTTTTACCGTTAAAAATAGATAATAAACATCTTAGCAAAATTGTTTTGTGATTTCAGAGCTGACAAGGAAAAATCGAAATTCCAGCAGGAAGTGTATGAGCTCCTCGCTCAACTCGACAATGTTACCAAGGAGAAGCTGATGTCGATTAAAACAGTCGAGAAACTCGAAGTGCACGTGTCTGAATTGAATGTCAAAATCGAGGAATTGAACCGTACGATTGTCGACATCACCAGCCACAAAACCCGGCTGTCGCAAGAAAATATCGAGTTGATCAAAGAGGTTCAAGATCTTAAAGTAAGCCTAACTGATACTTCTCTCTCATAGTCGAATTGTATATTTTCCAGTTTTGTTACGAATTGAGTAATACTACTTGATTGAAATTTCAGGTGAACATAGAGAACATTACTTACTTGAAGACACAAGTCGTGAGTCAACTCGAGGATGCTCGCCGTCGTCTTGAAGATGAAGAACGCCGTCGATCGCTGATCGAGGCTTCATTGCACCAGGTACAATTTCATGTATTTGTCACTTGATCTTGACAACTTTTTTCAAAATAGTAAACTTTCTTCAAGACAGATTTTATCATTTTTATCATATCACTGACTATTACACAATTGTTAACGCGGATCGACAGGTTGAGGTGGAATTGGAATCCGTCCGCGTTCAATTGGAAGAAGAGTCTGAAGCGCGTTTGGATATCGAACGTCAATTAGTCAAGGCTAACGGAGAAGTTTCAGTATGGAGATCGAAGTACGAGACCGAGGCTAATGCTCGAGCCGAAGAGGTAATTATGCAAAACTGTAATTACATCGAGTTAATTAATTTCACACATATTTGAGTAACTTATCCATTTTCTGTAATAGAATTTTACACAAAGATATTGACAAATTTTTATTATTTACTTCGCAGGTCGAAGAACTTCGCCGTAAGTATTCTGCTCGCATTCAGGAACAAGAAGAACAAATTGAAACTTTGCTTGTGAAGATCAACAACCTCGAGAAGCAGAAATCGCGCCTGCAATCGGAAGTAGAAGTTCTCATCATCGACTTAGAAAAGGTGATGATTCCATTGTTAGTTTTAAACTTTTGTGAGCAAATTATTTTCTTTACAAAAATATCTCATGTGTCATTTAGAAAAATTTTTTACACTGTCGTATTTCTTTTTTTCTTTCAGGCCAATGGAACTGCTCGTGAACTTCAGAAACGCGTTGAACATCTCGAGAAGATCAACATAGAATTAAAGACACGCTTGGACGAATCTCTTGCCTTGTACGAGCAAAGCCAGCGCGATCTCCGAAACAAACAACAAGAGCTGCAACGCGTGAACGCCGAACTCGACAAGACTCGTGAATTAAAAGACCAATTGGCTCGTGAAAACAAGAAACTTGGAGGTAACGTGCATCGTTTTAATGATAGTTCAGCAAGGAATTTTAACTTAAAGCATATCTTTGACAAAATTTGAATTTTTCTTAAATAAAGTCTCTTTATCGGGCTTTCTTGGAACAAGAAGTTTTATATTCAGAACATTCATAAAACAAAATATAAAAATATAAAACTCTGATTTGTAAAAGAGAAAATATTTATAATGCTGTTGTAGATGATCTTAGCGACGCTAAGAATCAGTTGGCTGACATGAACCGCAGACTGCACGAACTTGAGCTCGAACTTCGTCGATTGGAAAATGAACGTGAAGAATTGGCTGCCGCTTACAAGGAAGCTGAAGCGGTAAGTAGTAAATGTCAATATATTAATATAATTAATATGTCACACAAGAAAAACAAAAGATAAAATAATAAAAGACATATTTATAATCTGAACTCGAGCATGCAACCGAAAAGATATTATAAGGTTTTGTAATATATCTCTCGGTCAAATTATTATTAAAATCAATTTTCTTCTTCATATAAACAAAAATAACTTAATGTAGGGCCGCAAAATTGAAGAGCAACGTGCTCAGAGGTTGTCAGCCGAATTGAGCCAATTACGTCACGATTACGAACGTCGCATTGCGGAGAAAGATGAAGAAATTGAAATTATTCGGTAAGTCATCTTTAACAACAGTTTTTATTCATTTTTTTAATATATATTTTTATTTATCTTTATATTTTTTATATTAAGAATATTAATTTAATTACTATTCTTATAAAATTTAAATTTTTTATATAATATTAAAATGTCTTTTATTAATTTTTTAATTTTATTTATCAAATTCTTTTATAAAACTATTATTCCTTGGATTAAAACATTTGGATTAATAACTTGGATTAATAACATTTACGTCACTCCAACCTGGGATTCGAAAAAAAAGAATTCATTTTTATAGAAAATATATGCCAACGTAATCATAATTATATAAAGAAAAGCACATTCTAGATAGAATTTGTTAGGCTTTAAAAAAAAAACTTTATTATATTATGTTAGGTTACACGTACACGCGCAACTGTTTCTTTATTACTAGTTTACTTTTTTACTTGTTCTTCTATATTATTAAATCTAAGAGTACTAAGATACAGTATCGTAAGATAAGATGTAAGTATTAATCATAATACTTTGCTGAACCGTGATGTAATCAGATTTATTTTTACTTAATTATATAGCATTCTGAGTGTAGCGTTATTATTAGCACATTAAAAAGGTAGTTAAATTTATCGCCGATCGATTAAACAATTAATCATCGTAGTACTTTCTCTTGTATGTGACCTCTAATTGTCTATTTATACCTGACAGATCATCTATTTATATCTGAAGTGTGCTATCGATATTAGTTACACCCTCAAAATTAGTTTTAGCGATATGTTTGCTGCTTTAACATTATGCAGAGCTCAATAATCAGAAACTTAATAAATAATCAGAACAAAAAGGAAAATATAAATGATTTCATTAATATAATACTGAAGTTTAAAAACAAATTAAAAAGTAAAATATAATTATGTTTCTACAATAATAGTACAATTATATAAAGTAGCTTCGCTATGAATAATAATTGATAGATGTTTAAAAAAGTATTGCAAAAATGAAAAAAATAAAAAGATTAATATCCAATAATAAGGACACATGATCATAACATATATGCGTAACGACGCACTATTAATAAGCACGACAAATCCGATCAGTCATGATCTAATTATTATTCAGAGATGCTGATTGGTTGTTCCCGATGTGGCAATCACAAACGAAAACTACAAAAGATACCATCTAACTACCGACCTAATTTTTTCCGATTCTTCTGTCACAAGCGACACTAGCATTGAATAGACAGAAATTGAATATTATTTCAAAAAATTCGACACACGTTACATTACGCGCGCATTAGATTAAAATTGACAAATTGTACGGAAATTTAAAAAAAATATAAATATTTTGTTTGTGTGATATTATCTAAATTTGTTTATCAAAAATGGCCGGTTACATGCCACCGATTCACATGCCGCTGGAACCAAAATGGCGGCACTATCCGACATACATCTACGATATAAATTACGGCTATGGCATGAATTATTATCAGCCAATGATCGATTACATGAACAATAAGCAACTTCTATCGAGATCGACTTTGTCGAGGGAACGTGAAAGAAGAATTGAACTGCCCGAATTGCCGTGGTCCGACAGTCGAATTTTGTGGGAAAACAAAGAGGTGCAACCTTACACCAGAGACGATCTTATTAAACACGCAATTGACGCCGAAGACGATGCCAGAGATCACTTGTCTCGCTTCAAGGTACGATAGTTGTGGAAAAGGGAGAAAGTTTCCGGTGAGTCTTCGGGCGCCTTCTGGGAAATACAAGGCGATCTGTTTTCCGAGTGCCGCGCGTCTTGGCGACTGCTTGACCTTTTCGGTTTCTAAATTTGGTGCCGCGGAAGAGGCTGCCTCGTTTCGAGCAGCAACGATCAAAGGCGCGTTCGCGAATGCCGTGCGTAATTTGTGTCATCATTGACCTCGCTGTGTTTTCTCGTTTTGCAATGTATTCTTTTTTTTCTTTCTTCGTGAAAAGACGTTACAACACGATACATTTTTTGTTTAACTTTGAATACAAATACAATACTTTGTAAATAAACATTAATTATTTGAAAGAGAATGAGTAAAAGTAATATGTAACAATTTCATTAATTATTAAAAATAATTTTATAATAGTTTTGTAAAATGGTATAAGAGATATGTTTGTGTTTTTCAGTTACACGAGTGAAATTGTTCATATTATTTTCGTGAAGCATAGTTACTGCTATAATTTTAAAGTACATTGCATCACCCACGCGATGCACTGTCTTGGCTTTGCCAATATTTGGCTTTTAAACGTATTATCTTCTCTAAGAAAAGACTCTATTACATTTTCACCGGACATAAACATACTTAGCAGTTTTAAAATATAAAATTTGATTGTTCTATAACACAGACAGCATAAAACACGATCGAGAAAGAAAAATATATCCGTCTAAACAGTTTTGGAAAGAAATTGTTGTTTGGGAAAGATTTCGTACGTTTGACAGCTCAAGGCGACTAATCGGGTCGACCAATAAAACTATCGCGGAAGCGAACGAACGGTTTTCTTGGCACTTCAGTATTTGGATCATTCCTCGCGGTTCTGATCAACTTCGAAGTCTGCCAAGTCGCACAGCAAAAAATCCATCTTGAGTGTCTCCCGAACGAAAGGGAGACACACGGGATGGTCAGCAGTGTGTCCGGTGCATTGGCAGTCGCTGTCGAGTCTCAACAGAGAGTCGGTCTGCGTGTGGCGCGATCGCATTCGCATTCTGGATCGCTCGGGCTAAGTTTAGCGCCGTCGCGTCGCGTAAGTGCGCGTGCACGACGGAAAACGGTTTTTCCCGAGGGAGAAACACCGCGTACAGAACGGAGAAACGACGAGCGGTCACGCTCTAAAGCAATCCAAAATTCACGTTGACCGTTTTATCTGTTCGTTCAATCCGAACACCCGAAGATAGCGAATCGCTCGGACTTCAGCTTGGCCAAGACCGTGCACGCCAGTCGTGTGACCAAGGAAATCTTGCCGCGCACGGGAAAGGATCTGAGGAGGCTACCGATGCCGCTTCTGTTCGCCAGCACTCGCGTCCGCAGCGAGGCCAGCAAGGAGATCCAGCAGGAGGCGTTGAGCGACATCAAGTTGCAGGCGTTAAAGGACGTGCAGATGATGGGAGAGGTTCATGATGCGCTGGAACACGGTAAAAGTCTGCGCGGCAAATCCGCGAGAGCGATCGAGTTCCAGCTGAGAGCGGAGGCTCTGAAGAACTTGTCCAAGAGCCAAGAGCTGGCCGACATCCGCAAGTTTCAGAGAGAGGCCGTGCACTCCTTCTGGGACGAGAGAGCCCACGGCAGGTTGATGGACGAGAGGACTAAAAACCTGATCGACGAGGAGAAGCTGATGCAGCCGCTTAACACGCTGAGCAAGGAGCTGCGCGGATACGAGCAGAAATCCAGCAATTATTTTCTGGACAAGAGGTATCAAAATCGAGCGAGGCAAGAGCTTTTGAACGATTGTCGGGGATGCGAGTATTATAACATTAAACGCGGTAGATAGGTAAGAGTTACATTATACTCCAACCGAGGTTTTAGTAGCACGGAAAACAAGTCCGGATAATGTAATTGCTTAGTAAGGTAGGAATGCAAGATAAAATAAAAATAAAAATAAACAAGTTTTAAAACTGAAGTTACTTAAAATTGAAATAAACAATTTCGATAATCGGTGTTTAATTTCATGTTCAACAAAAGTTATTCTTTTTATGATTCCTTCCTCTGAGGATTCTACTCTCCTCTACCCTTTCTTCTCTCATGAAGTTATACTTCGTAAGTATAAGACTTAGAATTAAATCCCAGGATGGATGAGGTAAATTGGTAGAAGTTACATAAGTAGAAAAAAAGCAGAAAAGTAGAAAAATCAAAGCGTAAAACGTAGACAAAGGAAAAAGAGCAAGTAGGAAAAATCATAATCAGAATTATATGTTCAAATTGTAATTGTTCGAATAATAACTTATGAATCAAAACACGAACTGTCTATCTTATATCTCTGAATAAAATTAATCAGCAAACAGACCAGCATTGAAATCGAGCAGTTGAGCGCCCGCGTAGTGGAAGCCGAGACGAAGCTCAAGACCGAGGTTCAACGCGTGAAGAAGAAGCTTCAGCTCCAGATCACCGAGTTGGAATTGTCTCTGGATGTAGCCAACAAGAACAACATCGATCTGCAAAAGACCATCAAGAAACAGTCTCTTACTTTGACGGTAATACTTACATTCTGTCAAGCCATTGAGAGAGTATTAAATGGCCACAAGTCTTTACACATTCGAACATTTTCTTTTAGGAATTGCAAGCTCACTACGACGAAGTACAGCGTCAATTACAAGTGACTCTGGACCAGCTGGGCATCAGTCAACGCCGTCTCCAATCATTGACGGCCGAGCTCGAAGAAGTCCGCGGCAATTACGAATCCGTAAGTATCACGATAATAATTTGCAACATTCGTATTTAAACAACGAGAAAAAATTTTAATTGGATGTTCAAAACATGTAGTTTATCCTTTAAGGATAAGCAAAGGTAGGATGATTAAATATGTACGATTTATATATGTATTGTGTACTGAAACTGCGTAAAACGCGAAAAATGATTTTGTCGAAAGGCTCTACGCGCGAAGAGATCCGTCGAGCAACAATACGAAGAATCGGTTAGTCGCATCAACGAACTGACCACAATCAACGTGAACATCGCTTCATCGAAGGCTAAACTTGAGCAAGAACTAGCTACATTGGCTGGAGATTACGAGGAAGTCACCAAAGAATTAAGAGTCAGCGATGAGAGATACCAGAGAGTGCAGAACGAGTTCAAGCACACCGTCGAAATTCTGCATGAGGAACAGGAACGTATTGTCAAAATCGAGGCTATCAAAAAGTCGTTGGAGATCGAGGTGAAGAACTTGTCCGTAAGATTGGAAGAAGTCGAGGCTAACGCTATCGTTGGAGGCAAACGCATCATCAGCAAACTCGAGGCTAGGGTGAGAAAAAAGTCAAATTTTTTCACTAATTCTTCTACTTAATTACAACATATTTTATAGATATCTTTATAATTTTTTTTGTATACGTCTCTTTGAGTCACAGTCCATATAAAAGTTTTTGACATTACGGATTTTTTAAAATACATTTATAAATGTTACATCATTGTAGATTCGCGATGTGGAACTCGAACTAGACGAAGAGAAACGTCGACACGCCGAGACCGTGAAGATTTTGCGCAAGAAGGAACGCAACATCAAGGAAGTGATGATTCAGATTGAGGAAGACTCGAAGAACATTGCATTGCTGCAGGAATCGCTCGATAAGGCCAACCAGAAAGTCTGCATCTACAAGAGACAGCTGCAAGAACAGGAAGGCATGTCTCAACAGAGCGTCACCAGGGTTCGTCGCTTCCAGAGAGAGCTCGAAGCCGCGGAAGATCGCGCCGACACGGCGGAAAGCAACTTGACCTTGATCCGCGCTAAACACCGCAGCTTCGTCACCACCTCGACCGTGCCTGGCTCCCAGGTATACCTTGTCCAGGAGACGAGGCAGGACATTGTATAAGTTGCCATCGTCACCAACACCTTTGCCACTTTGAACGTCGCGTCGTCGTCTTTACAAACGTACGTCTGACGTAGAATATGATACATATAGAATAATTTAAGTTCTTGAGATTAATTAATTACATAATTATACAAAACACAGATTATTTCTTAATACTTAAAATTAATGAACGAACAAGTAATATGTAGTCACATTTAAATAGATTAAGAATTGAAATATTTATTGTCAACAGGAGCTATACAACGTCAAGATAAAAAAAAAAAAAAAAAAAAAAAAAAAAAAAAAAAAGAGTTTTCAACGGGCCGCGTAGCGTGTTGCTTTCGAGGGATTAATTTCGAGGGAGCAACTGGAATTGCATGAACAAATAAATATCGATGGAAATGCAGTGCTATTCTTCGTAACGACCCGTCGTAAATTCGAATTTGCTCGGCTAACGAAATGCGATACGTCGCAACGAAAATGTTATAATAAAATAAAATTCAACGCTCATCTCTCTTATTTAAGAGACTCGTACACAAAATGTCTCAAAAAATCTAAAAAAAAAAAAAAAAAAAAAAAAGTCTTAATTATATGAATATAATTGAGCGTAAAGGCAGAGAAAAAAGGACAAGAAGAACATGAGAAGAAGTGGCAATTCGCGTCATTCTATTCGCGCGTGTCGCAATTGTATTTAAATGAATAACTTTGTAATTCTATTCTATTATTACATATAGATAGGTAACTATTGCCCAATATACACTCTACTCTCACTGTACAACATACACAATAACCTGTGTCAACAATTAATTTAATAAATAAACTGAAATGCGTACGTACGAAATCGCTGCGTTTCATTTTCAATTTTATTTTCCTGTGTATAAATTAAGTAAATTGTAAAATTTACTAATAAAAACTATTGGTAAGTGCAGAAGGTAAATAAGTAAAGGAGAGAAAAGGGAATACATTAAAGTAAATTTAATTTATTCGAGCTAATTATTTCTCGGACCACTATGGCGTTTATTAGTAGGGTCCGTTTAGAAGCCAGATTTGTGAAGCCCAAAGCGTATGAGAATTCCTCTTCAATCTTGTATCCGCAAAATTTGTCAGATTTATATTTTATCACATTCCTTTTTTCTTAAATTATTAAAAAACTTTGCTTTAACAGCAAAGAACCTTCTCTTGTTACATACATCTCGTACGTTTGGGTTCCAACAATCTCACGTTCTCAATTACAAATCAGGAGTTAATAATAATTAATAACATTAGAGGTACGTATATCTATTAACAATATTAAGATATCCATCCACACACCGCCAGGCACGCTTTATACAGCGGCAGTAATTAATGGTTGGTTAAACAAGTCACCGGTTTGTATAGATTGTAGAAAACTCGATTGTATGTATATATATTTATATATATATATATGTATTGAAAACTGAGCGCGCAGTCTAAAGATTGATTGTTCAACCACTATATTAACGGAAAAAAACGATGTATGTTCTTGATAAAAATCGAACGCTGTCATCACGAGACACACGAGATTTGTGATATTGCGGTAATTATAGAAAAAACGGTAACTCATGGGATTCGTCGACGGTTTCTCGCATGTTCGTGGCATTCATTAATGTTATAGATTGTTTTCACTTCGAGAAAAATAAGCATTTCAGTCTTTCACGTGTATCAAATCAAGAAGTTTTCTAGCAAAATATGTCCATAGAAAGAGTTGTTGCTTTCTATATATTCTCTTCTTTTGTTTTTAAATTACAATTTGCAATTTATGTGCATTTTATTATTATTATTATTATTATTATTTTGTTTTTTTTTTAGTACAATCTCAACGCATTCCGCAAATGTTTCATATT
The DNA here is from genome assembly GCA_014825475.1 of Pseudomyrmex flavicornis. NCBI lineage: Eukaryota > Metazoa > Arthropoda > Insecta > Hymenoptera > Formicidae > Pseudomyrmex > Pseudomyrmex flavicornis. The sequence goes on from QVNW01000045.1 coordinate 58,373, forward strand.
TAAAACATCCGACTTGATATACATTTCTCACACGATAAATCTCGCTTTGTATCTCTTAACGTTGAAAACTCTTTGACTTTATTACTCTTTTATATTTCTATTACAATATGAGCCCCGACAAACATCTCGCAAATTCATTCATATTTCAAGATAAACCTTTAACAGCAACAACCTTCTGTGACACAACTATATTTATATATTTGAGAGTATATGTGTGGAAAAGTAGAAGAGAGAGAGAGAGAGAGATGTGAGATGTGCTCGTTACACACATGATACGAGCAATTTAAAAAAAAAAAGAAAACAAAACGATACCATTCACTCACTCATCCGAGTTGTTACGAAAATTACAAGTGCTCGTTTCTATTCATATGTAAGTTGTTGATGAACATTTACACCATTATGTACAGAGTATTATACAATGAAATGGATAAACACGGAGAATAAAAATGAAAGTTTCGGGTGTAAAACAGCAATAAATGACATTTGAAACGTATTTACTAAGCGTGTTTTACACTCGTGCCTTTCAAACGATAATCTAGCGAATTGAAATTTATGAACTTATATCGTCGATAGAATAATATTATTCATAATATGTAATTATTTTTTAAAATAATCCATATGCTTAAAGAGAAATGAAGAGCTAATCGCGTTCATCAAATAAATTCAAAATAATTCCCTTTTTTTATCACACAATTTTTATTCGCACCAAATAACAAAAGAGAATCTAAAATTAGACGAAATAAATAATTTAGATAAAGTCAACAATAAATAATTTAGAAAATTAGAAGTACATTATCACAATTATGACATCTTTTGACTTTTGTCCGACTTAATATTTAGAATTTAGAATTTTACAACAAAACGCGCAAGCGCTCTTCTCCCTGATTAAACAAATATACGAAATTACAATATATAACACAGTTGCCAGAACCGAGTTTTTGAATATAAACAACGCTACAAAAGAACAAACAACACAAATAGAATATTAAAGATTACTTATATAAAGAACATATCGCAAGCATTATTATAAAAGACATTTGTTTCATAATATGGAGGAGAATAAATAGAATAAAAGCTCTTTGTTCGGAGGTCTTATAGTCATTTAAACTTTGCGATATATCTCTCCTCTAAACTATCCAAACGAATAGAAAGTATTTTTGGTCTATAAAACCTTTAGTATATTGTATTTTTTTTATCCCTAATTAACTTATTTCTTAATATAATATGTAATGTTATCGATCGAAAAATCGCACTATTCTGATAAAGATGAGAGAGATTATAACTAATCAGTTTTTAATTACAAAGTTTAAAAAATTTTTTTAGTGTCACACAACTTTTTTTTCACAAAACTAATGTAGTTTTTATATAAGTAGAAAAAAGAAATAAAAAGATTTCTGAGAATTCTTTATAAATTATATTCGGCAATAAAATATCGATACCTTAAAGTGATAAAACGACAGATTACATAACATCAAGACAATGCGATTTTTTCGATAACAAATTTTTTCTCCTTTCCATCGGTAATTGTTATAAACACTGGTATCTAAAGCGTAAATCAAAATAGACGGTGTGAATCGCCTTAAAGGTACAAGTTTCTTCCAACTAGCGGAATCGATACGGGCATAAGCCCGCGTGTGCAACATTCTCTTCTAATTTATTGTTATTTTTTTGTACAAGTATGGGGGAGCTTAAACAGGGAGTGGAACAGGGTGCGGAGGATGAAATATCATTTGGCAGTTCGGCATTTGTTAGATACGAGTCAGACTGTTTGACAGTTCGGCGAACCAGTTGCAGTGAGATAATATACATTTGACGGCAAGACAAGAGTAACGTTGATATTGTCGCCCGGAAATATACAGATAAGTCACAAAAATATTTGCATATTCTCAATTGTTAACTTTGAGGACAATTAACTTTTCTTCTAGTGTAAAAAAAAAATATCAATTGCTTGAAGTCAACAAATGACAGACAAAATATTTCTGTGACTCTCATTAAAACTGACGGTGGATACAAATGTGTTGTAAAGAGGAAAAATATCTTTTTATATTTCTGCATTTCATATCTTTATATTCTGTCAAATAGATATTATATGTGTATAGTTTAGGAGACTGGTTAAACAAAAGTAAAATGAAAGTAATTTATTCCAGTTAAAAATTCTTCTTGTTTAAGAATCGTGTAATTTAATGTTTTTTTTTTTTTAATCTACTATTTTTTTAATATTCAGTCTTTTACTTCCGCAACAAATATTAGTATTTGCGAAACATACACTTGCGTGATACGTAGAAAAATTCATGTTGGAGATATTTTTCCTCATTCGCGCGAGCGCGAGTGCATATTGTGGAAATATATTGTATATTACTTATTATCTGTCTCTCTCGCGCTTTAGTTAACATTCGGTCGAATATTGGCACAGGGAGTTGTACTAGCAGTATGGAAACAGTTGCAGGGAAAGCATCAGTCGCGTACTTACGACGCTGACGGATTCGGCGCAATATGAAATCGTCACCGCGAAGCCAAACTGATGCACGGACTATCGTTAGTTACGTATGATAAATTAACCTACATGTTGTATAAGAGGAATGTATGGTAGCGAACAAAAGACTCCGTCTTTGGAGCAGATCGTTCGTTAAGATACGCACGAGTACATAATGTTGCCAGCAACTATTGTTTCCGGTTATAGTCGAATCAACACACATTCCCAAACCTCTGTTCATTAAGTCTATATAAAGATCCGAGTTAAAAAATTTCTCAACAATAAAACTCTTATTCAAAACTGTATACTTATTCTAAAAAGAAACAAAGTTAGAGAAAAAGTAAAGATACCGTTAAATATCGTTAAAACAGTTCAGTCTCGTGCTTCTATTTCACTGGAAATGGGAAACAAACTTTATCCGATCGATTCAAAAAATTAATATAAGATTAATATAAAATTCAGTGAGAATAAAACACGTGAATAAAGGAAATAAAGACGATTATCGACAAATTAATAAAATAATAACAAAAAAATGATAATTTTTGATAATAATTCCAAAAAATCTCTGTCCCAATTTTTTTAGCGCGATTTTGTCAATCAAAAGTAACTGGAAGAAAATCGACTTTGAGTTAAAATAAAACTCTAGTATAAGTGTGTTAGTCTTAATATCATAGCTAACTTTAAGGAGAAAGGGTGAGTGAATGTCTCTGACTTCAACCTTAATTACTCATTATCTACTAGTCGAACATTAGATTCTCAGTCTTTCGGTGAATTGCAAACCGCGACGAATCGTGTAACGTCACTCTAATGCAATCAAATCGTACGATTCATTGCTGTTTCGTCTTGACCGTCAGTAAAATGAGAGAACGAGTTTTCATGATTTTCTCAAACAATAATGAATGAGTTGAGTTTTAGAGACATCTTGTCTTTTTATGTTATATTTGTATTTCTATCGCGTTGTTGCAAATTATTCTTGATTTGTACAATTACAGTTGCTGATCGCCAGAAAATGTAAATATAAAATAATATTCAACAAACAAAACATAAATCAATAAAAATAAGAAATCAAATCTTTGATTTTAATGTTCTTTTTGTTAAAAAATAACTTTCAAAACTGTAGTTTTTACTTTTCTGTTAAATACTATAACAATAAATTATAAATGATGAGTATAAATGATCCAAATGTGTTAATATTGCAGAATTTAAAATTATTTATAAAAATAACGATTTGCCTTAATATTGCGCAAATTAAGAACTATTTGCAATGATTTCATACGTAGAGTTGTAAAAAACTAGCAACTGGATCGGAACGTCATGAGCGTGTAAAAACGGAAGAGGAAAATCAGTATGACGTTCGTTCGACGTCATCGGTAAAAAACAATACAAAAATACGATTATGTGTTCGGACCCTCCGTTCTTTCGTCTATAATATAATAATAATTGTTACCTCGCAGACTTTTACGTTGACTATTGGATGACGAAGATTCTTATTTTTCTGTGTTTTTCTTTCTAAATTCTGCTTCACGCGTTTTTCCGTTTACGCTTACTATCTTTCACTCCGAATAAATCGCTTTTCGTATTTCTCCTCTTCGCTTCGTCAAAAGAGGAAATATATACTAAATACTATTACTGATGTAATCAGTTTTCTACGGAAAGAGAAATCCGTTCCGTTATTCACGAATAAACAGACAAGGAAACATTCTCTCCCATTTTTCTCGTCGATAACTGCAATTATGTTTCGCAGAGAGAGACATCCCATACACATACTCGTAGCATACTTCTCAATCTCGCGGTATACCAACTTACATACCTATCTCGAGCATTACAATTGCTTTTCAACTCACTGAAATACAGCGCGCAGATGTATTGCACAAATAGTTATAAAAAATTCATAAAACTCTTTCAAAATCTAACGAAATTTATAAAACAAATAATTTTTGGTAAATTTGTAAACGTTGCCAGCGTCACCAGCACACATCTGACAGATTTGATAGAAATGATCTACAAACTACTTGGACGTGGTTATGGCAAAAGAAACCAACTTCAAACTAACGTTTTACTCCATAGTAAAATATTTCTAGATAGATATTTAGTTTTGTTATACAAAGCTACCATGTGTAAATCTTTCTCAAAAATTTGAAAACATTTTACATGATCAATATTAAAATTTTAAAAATAAAAGTGATTTTTATTTGTAAGTTTAACGTATATATATTTATGATTTATTAGATAAGATATTTATTAGATAAGGTGTTTAAAAACTTGCATCATTAAAAGTAGTAATATAAACTGTGAGATCGTAAAGTTATTTCAAATATGTTCGCGACTAATATTTGTTGTACTAGTTGGTTCCTTCTTACCTAACTACATCCGCTCGTCTGGCGTATCCATTTAGTCTATCATCTTCGCTGTACTTCATAATATTACTTCCTTCCATGCGCAAAAAACTCCACGAAAAAATATATCACTCGCAAGTAATTTTTTCTTTATCGAATTTGTTCTTTCTCCTTTCTTTCCCGTATCAGTCCAGTTCCTACAGCATTCTCGCTCGCTTCTCACACACTTCCGCTTCTTTCACGCCACGATATACGCGTATTTTTGAGCTCAACATCTTTCAATTTCAGCCTTCCTGCGTTACAAAGGAAACATGTTTCGAAAGTCTCACTGCGCATTATTACGCAAAAATACTCACTTTGAGCAAAACATTTGGATGCGTCTACTACACTAAGAGTATACGTATAGAGTCGACAAATAAAACCGAACAATGAGCCACAATCTTGCACGATGTCTAGTATTGTGAAGATTAACATCGTGTTTCCACGTTGAAGACCTACCTTTTATCGACAAACTTCATTTTTTTCAAATTCGTCAAATTCGTCGACCGTGAGTCAACCGATTGTTCGGTTTTTCTATCTACCCTGTATAATCACTTCAACCGATAAACTCGGCATTTTTGTGTTTTTTTTTCTTCGAGAGAGAAAGGAAAATCAAAAGATATGCATTTCTCTTGTAACACCGGAAGAGATGGGAGCTATATGCTCCTAACGTGAACTCCCTTCGCGCGCGCAAAAATAAATTTCCATGATATCTTCAGACTCGAGATAGAAAAATGTTATCTCTTAAGTGGCCTTTCTCGTGTATGATCTGCCGACACGTTCAATTGGAGCTAAGCTGATACGTTTATATGTCGCGCAATGTCCCAATTGTTTGCGGCACACTCGTGCGAACGTATTCAATCGTCTCGCTGAGGTAACTTGTTCGCCCAAAACAGCGAATGTCAATTTGGTTCGGTTAATCAAATCGAATAACAAATATTTATAATATATAATTATATGTGTGTGTATTAATGTACAAATGTGTGTGTATTGTATTCTCATTAGTATCATAATATATATAAACGTTACATATAATAAATTTTTGTATATTCTTTATTATCTTAGCATTATTGTAATAAATATACAGCGGAGAGAAAAAGAGGGAAGGAGAAGGAGAGAGAAAGAGAAAAAGTTTGTGTATCTGTGTTGTGTTGTGCGTGTAAATGTGAACCCAAGTGTGAACGTTCAATTAACCGAACGCATATTGCGCGACTTCCCATCGATTCGTTCGCACGAATAACCGATTATCGAGCAGCGATAATTATATCGGGATCGAGACTTAAAGCAATCTTCTGACTTCTTATCATTCGCAACCGTTATCGATCGTCCGAATCGACCGACTCTCTCAGCGAGCTTTACAACATCCGTTCTATTTCTCTGCACACAACTTGCACAGCAATATCAATCATACTTGTGCAGTACTTAACTGCTCGACAGTCGAGGCCAGTTTCGTATGAAGAAATTCCATATCTTCCGGCCGGTCTTTCTCAGACTGCTCGCGATTCCTCGGAATAGTTCTTGAAGAATATCTGCAAGAGTTATACTATACCGGAAGCTCTATCGCGTTGAATTTCTTAGTCGCAACATCCGCACGTACATCCAATATCGCTCTTCTTCTTCAAAAAACCCGACGAAAACTTAAATCTACTTCAGGTCTTCCATAGCGCCGTAATTAGCGAGCGATTTCTTAATCCTGAGTGCGGTTAACCTGGCAGCGGCGTTGTGGTACCAACATTCCTTCATTACCTTCGACATCACCTGCAAAGCCTAAATCGAAGAAGATACATAATTAACGATTTGTTAACTTTTATCACAAACATTTTTATCTCTTCATACACACTTCGATCGACTGCCATCGATTCGGTATCGACGGCCGCTGTCGGTCGCTGCAGACGACTTTCCGCATTTCTTCGATAGTTGGATCGGAAGGCACCAAGTCGTAAAAGGGCAGTTGATACTCGTCGTGAATCCCACCGACATTGCATCGCCTAGCGATCTCCCAGAGAATCAAACCGAGCGCGTACACGTCGGCCCTCTTGAACGAGTCGAAGTGGTTCATGTTTATCGTCTCTTCAAGAACCTGAAAGCAGAAAGCACGAATTGCTGAAGAGCCACCTTTCTAACCGCAAGAGCTGCAGAATCTCGCAAGTATCTTCTTGATATTAATTTTTTTCGAGAATATTATAATTTTTTTTTTTAATTTACGTGTTATACTTCTATCGCTTCTCTTTAGTTTTTCAGTTCTTTTTTCTATCGATAAAAACTGCCCGGATAGATAGATAAATAGATAGATAACTGTCCGGCTAATTATACACAATTACGATTCATATGTCATTTCTTATCAAGGTTAAAATCAATATTTATGAATACAATTGTAAAATTAACATTTTAATAGTTGTTTAATTGTTCTGAGAGGATAGGAAAGGCGCAGATCTCTTTCTATATGTTCGATAGCAAAAAAGTTTCACACGGCAATGATGATTACCTCGGGCGCCATGTAACGTTTTGTGCCGACTCTGTTGTTAAGCTGAATGTCGACGGTATCCGTGATTACGTCGTGCCTGACGGCCAATCCGAGGTCGCCGATGGCGCAGGTACCATTAGTCTTTACGAGAATATTTTTTGACTTCAGGTCCCGGTGAGCGATGGCCGGCTTGCCTTGCGTGCCGACTATTTCCATGTGAAGATGCGCCAAGCCAGTGGCGATCGACAAGGCCATTCTTATCATACCGTTCGTGTCGACGGTCGATCTGTTGAGGTAATCGAAGAGCGAGCCCTTCTCGTGGTAATCCGTTATCAACCACAGCTGCGTCCATGTGCCGTTATCTGAGACGAAGCAAATTGATCAATCCGCGATTTATTCGCGAAGACTCGGATTGTAGCGGCACTCATAAAGCAAGATGATAAAATATGTATAGCGGAAATCGATGGAGGGCGTTTCAATATTTCATGTAATCCGAACGGATTACACGTCTGCCTTTGCGAGATATTCCCAAAGATAAAGTGTTTTCAGTCGGATATTGTATTTTATTGCTTTTTCTTTTGACGTTTGACGAATTACAAGTGCGTGTATAAATGCGTCAAAATTAAACTCTCTTTTTTTATTTCATGCAAATGATACAAGTTCTTCTAAGTTTTAAAAGAAGATCCCAATCTTTAAATATTTCTTCTTCTTTTTCTCAATTGTTTGTTTTGTTTTTTGTCAGACTTAAATTTATATGTAAGTAAAAATTACGACATACCTTTATTATCAGCAGCGATAAAACCCAAGATGTTGTCGTGCCTGAGCATCACTGTCTGATAAATCTCCGCTTCCCGAAACCAGGACCTCTCCTCTCGCGAGCTGAAGATTTTCACGGCGACATTCTCGCCGCGCCAACGACCCCGCCAAACCTCGCCGAAGCGACCTTTTCCGATCGTCTCCACAAGCTGGATCTGACGCGCTATGCTACGTTGTACCAGAAGTGGCAGGCCTACTTGAGAGAGAATGGACATTGGAGAACGTAAATTTCAGTATGATTGAAGATGACTCACGCGTCATGTTAGTGGAGCATGTCTCTGATCAAGTTAAACATGCGAACACACATATTGATGATAATATAGCAACTCGCAAAAACTCTATTAGTAAGCGTCAGATATAAGATGCTTTATAGATATGAATTATATTTCGCGAACTATACAATTGTTCATAAATTTTAATATGACGATGATTCACGCACGTGAATTAATTACATATTTCAGATTACGAGACAAGTGTGTATGTTTTTTAAAATGCGCGTTTGTTAGTTTTTAACTTACTTCTATTACAAAATGAATATATAGAACACAATTTTAATTCGCGTGCGCAACAGTGAAATAAATCTCTAAGATTACAATAAAAAAGAAAATACTTTGTAATTTTTTATTCTTTCGATAAAGTTTCAGCATTCTACTGTGTATGTTTTATCGTTACTTCAATTGTAAATATGTAAAAAGCAACTTCTTGAGAATAAGAATAAAAAAACCACTTTCATAAATCTTGTCTTATGTCACGGCCTTGAGATGACCAACTTTAATTTAGTTTGACCTACCCGAGCCGCTGCCGCTCGTAGTCATCTCCAGCATGTCCCTGATAGTGACGCCGCCCAGAATCGGCCGGTCCGGAGCCTCCAGCGAGTCGTCCGGAAAATGTCGGGCCGGCCTCTTTTTGGTCATGTAAACGTGACAGAAGCCCACAAAGATCACGCAGATCGCGCATATTGGCAGTGCTATAGTCAAGGCCATTTTCCAGGTGACCCACGTCGCATCGTCACCGTCCGACGACACTTTTTGACACGAGATTCAAGATTATTATGTGCATCATCGACGGTTCCTACATGTCCATATAGAAAGCATCGACGAGAAGAAACACTCATTTCGATCGTGATGGCATCATGGCTCGACGCGACGCGACACCGCGCTCTTTCTCGCATCATTATGCCAGGAGGTATATTCAACCCGCGGCGCGCATGTACGTTATCGTTACTCCCGGATGCGCGCCACGTATTGTCTCAAGGTTTACTGACGCAAAAAGATTGCTTTAAATATAGCTCTATTGCGTAACCAAAAGGCAAAAAGCCGAAACTTGTTGACTTCATTGATCTTAGCCTTTATCTTTACGTTGTGTAAAAATTACTTTTTTTTTTTATTACATACGATAGCAATATTTATTTTTCATAATTTTTGTTAAACAATTTTGTAAATATTATCCATATATGTTTGCGTGTGAAAAGAGATATTAAATATCTCTTGTTTTTGGCACATATGATTTAGGAAATGTTAGAGATCGTGTACACGAGCTGATCGAAATCAGTGTTGCTTTGTGTCGATTCGAAAGCGAGCAAGCAGATCTTCGAAAGAGAAGACACGTAGGCGTCAAGCAAAAAGCGGAAACGTGAAAGACGCGCAATATCAAATGCAGGTAAGAGTGAAGAACATAAAGCAATCTCATGTAATGTTACAAAGCAATCTCATCATACATTACTTGTGAATATAGGTGTGCAGCAAAAGACATTTTATGCTACAAGTTTTTTATGAGTGCTTTTTTTTTTATGCAGAGATCACATTCCGATGACAATTGTCTTCATCTATTAGTCTTATCGTTGTCACGCCTGAAAAAATAAAGTTGTCTTCCAATTACACATCTTCTAAGAACATATCTTCGAGAAGTTGTCAATGCATTAACATACTACCACTGCGTTTCGATCAATTAACGTCATTTCAATCGTTAAATGCTATTTATCATTGTCGCGATCAGCTGATTTTGACGTCAAATTTGATATTGGATCGATTCAAATCTGATTTTGTCGTGTAATAAATCGTATAAATTTACAAATTTGAAAACAAAACAATTGTCAAAATGTCAGTTCGTCAGTTTTTGTATAATTTGATCACACATGTGTGTTTTTTTCTTCACATTGAAGCCTGACCATGGGATGTTCTGTAGTGTTAAACCTGAAGTAATCCTTTGTTCTACGTGATGCAACTAAAGTTTACGTCGTGGTAGATCGCATTACAGACAGTTTCTCCAACGCGGTCTTACCGAGAAACAGCACCTTAAGCAGATAATTGGACTTACCTGTGAGTCGCAACGTCGAAGAGGCGTATTGTGTTCCGAGACAGATACTGTTAATCGGTCAGAAATCATGAAAACGTTAAGTAAAAATGGTGTTAGCAATGTTCACAGTTTGTCACCAAACGACGTGAAATATCAAACAAACAACTATTGGAGTTTAATATTTGTCTTAATTCTTACAACGAGACAGTTCGCAGAAATTCCGTAGAATTTCAAAAGAATTAATAGACGATAAAGAATGTTAAAAAATCTATACAAGATGTTTTGTAATAAAACAATAAAAAATAAAGGTTTTATTATAAAATTATTTACAACAGTGAGATAAAAAATTATGACCAACACAATAATTTCTAAATAATTCATTTTTGACGAAAACTAAATTTGATAAATAAATTATATATGTTTAGTTTTCATCAGACCAATTATGAAATTTTAAACAGAGTACATGCGTTTGTGTTGCAACCGCATGCAACACAAACTACTGTTTCTAATAAAACTGCTGAATCGAAAAGATTTTCAAATTGAAATTGCCAACAAGTATGAACATATCGAGATATGCAGCGGCATAAGAGAGCTGAAAGTGATAAAATTCGAATGTACCAAAGCAAACAACTATGGTTCATCGTGGAATCAAACAGCCGCGAAATTTAATCGACACGGTTATTGCAAACCAGGTACATACACAGATGTAGGTAAAATGAATCACAATATAATTGGATATTGATCCCTGTGAAGATTTCAATGAAGTGACAGGCAACATGGCGAGAAACAATTCACTGATGGATGATCGCATGTACGACGATGAGAGTTTCCCAACAGCAAATGAGAAGATAACACGAGATCTGCACCTCGCTGACATTATTAAAGAATCCCGTTCGTAGAATAACGTCGATAAAATAATAATTAATTTTGTCAGTTGTCGGTTTCGTCGCATAATGCTGCCAAGTTTTTGCGAACGTTCGACGTAGCTCGTACAAGCGTTACGATAATGATAACATCGACGAGAAATCTTTAAGTACAGAAAAATGTATTTTAGTAGATACTTGAAAATACGTGAAATATAGTTTTTAATCATTTATAATGTTCTTAGAATCTTTACTTCGCTTGGTTAAAAAAAAACAATCACGAGATTTCCGCGCAATTGATAGCGCGATATGTTTCAATATTGACAACGTTGTAACTAATGGTTTAATGCGAAAGTATTATCCTCGTACTGTCAATAAATCCTCATCGGAGCTGATTAAATCGCCACACGTGAACGTTCGAATTCCATAAAGCGAGCGCATAACGCGCGCGTCTCATGCCAATATCGAATCGCTGCCGCGAGAGCATCCGCCGATAACTGGCTGTTCTCGCGGATTTATTGGAGCACGTATAATCGATGAATATCGCTCCCAACCTGTCCCATCATCCCTTCGCATCCAAATCGCTTTCTACACGCCTCGTTACTTTATATTCCCGACCGGACTATTCCATTCGCGCTGGCAAATTGCACCCTCGCTTCCTCCCTCCCTCCCTCCCTCTTTCCCGGCCACCGTTCGCTTGTGTTTGCACTCAAAATCTGCTCGTCTGTGGATATCAACGATATGTTCTTTATGGATTTTCACGCTTACGTTAAACTGCTCTTGTAGTTAGAAATTTACAGATCTAGTGCAAAAAAGTATACATAAAAAAGATTAAAGAAAGTATATTGTCGCATTATTGATTTGTCTTTCTAATGTTAATTCGAATTTAATTCAGTTATCATTGTAATTAATTTCTTGGAAAATCTTTCCATTAAATATTTTTCTAAAATTGAAGAGATTACAGCTTGTTTTTTGTGTACATGCTTATTACTAACAAAGATGTAATTTAATATAAGCAAAAGTACAGTCTTTGTGATTGTTGACTTGCTATTTGTACATTCAAATAAACGTGGAGATAAAACACTGAAAACACGGATCTCTAATTTACATATCGTATAAGGTCATAACATATATCAGCAGTGCATCACAAATCATAAATAGAAACAAATATATAACAACGTTAGCAACATGCACACAAAGTACCGATATAATGTTTTATAATCACAATTTTCAGAAATTCTTAAAAATCTGTTCTTCCAAGAAATCAATTAATTAAGATTAACACGCATACACTCACAACCAGTTGTATATACAAAATGATAACATGTGTGAACCACAAGAAGTAATCTCGAGTTTTTTATTGTTTTGTCAGATTTTCTCAGAGCGTTGCAAAATCCACCGGTATATGACCCGGATGTTATCTTATCAGTAACGTACACTGAATACGTTATCTACTTCCTTTCTTCATCATGAACTGGAGATGCGTGCGATATATGAGCGCGCGCGATTCAATGACACCGTAATTTAAAATTTCTGAAAAAAAAAACTTTTATAAATTAAAGGTTTAGTTCTACTTTTAGAGATAATTTTAATTATAATATCTAGAAATATATTCTAATATTAATTAAGTAAATAAATTCTGATTCTAAGTGAGTGATTTTAGTTTTCTTATGCGCGTGAATTATTTTATATTTGACACCACAACAACAGTTCAAAGTACGATAAATGAAACAACCGAATCTTACCATGTTCTATATATATATATATAGTATGCATACTTGTATAATCTCTTTAAACGCGCTGAAGATAACACACATTGTGTAATTCGAATATATCTCGCATTATGCAACGAAACGGCAACGCCATTCTCAGTAACAAAGTGTGTGTCCAATTCTATCTTAAGTAACAAGATAGGATCTACCTGCAGCGGAAAAACACGATAAATGCGATGAAGAGAATCGCCGATCGATGGCGAGCGTTCTGTTCGTTCCTTGTCTTGTCAGCTCGGCACAAGCAAGATAAATGGTATGAGAATGGGAAACACGGGGAAATACGGAGGAGAGAGAGAAGTGTGAAAAGTGCGCGCCCAGACAATTCACAAAAGCGTAGAAAATCGATAATCGATACCCCCGCTTTTCTCATCACTGTCGTACGCATATTGCCTCGGCAAAGTCTCGCCGCTGGAAATTCCTTTTCCCGCCGATCCGCAAAACACAAAATTCGATGCGCGCGCTATGATTCGAACAACGATCAAATTTACGTTGTCGCGAAAAGTATAAATTAGAACGAATTAAGATAAAAAACAAAACTAAACACACGATAGAAAGACAAAAGTAGCGTAAAAAACTTATTCAATTATTTGATCAAATAATTATTCAACTCGTATAAAAAATAAATTTTTCTTCGTGTAAATAATTTCTGTAAACTATATAAAAAGAAACACAAACAAGAGAAATAAGAAATATAAGTTCGCCACTGTTCGACTTTCAAGCGCGCTATTTAAATGCAATTAGAATCCCAAAAAAGTTTCGCCAGTCAGGATTCAATGGCTTGATTTGAATTTTTATGCTTCTTCCTTGCTTTCCAGGAATTCGAAGCTCTTTCCTCGTTGTATCGCTGAGAGAATAAACCGAGACTTTTAAATACATAAGTTGTTACGTAAGTTGTTGATGCAATAACACGTTTAAAAGTTACCAAATCGTCGTGAAACAAAGAAATAGATAGATTTTAAACCTGCCAAGCAGTTGGCTACTAAAAAAATTTTATATATCTCTCAATAAAATATTGCAATAAACTTTAGTAGTTAAAAAAATTTCAGATTAATCTTTTTTTTTTGTTGTTTATTTACATCGATATATTTTTGACAAAAACGAACGCTCGATAGTCATTCTTGATATTCAATTCTCGATATACGATGAATTATTTAATCAATTTGTTTTTGTGTGCGATATCTCGCGACATTACATGTCGTGGCCGTTAGTTATCTGTATAAATCATCTCGTTGCAACTCAGCGATTGTAGAGGCAAAAGCTATCGCTGGCATCACATCACGGACGGCTGATCCATTCAGAGCAGACAAGGCAGGAAATGCATCCGACTAGACATCTCTCTCTCTGTGTCTTGATGAATATCATCCATGTTACAAAATACATCATGCAAATTATTATAGAAAATCTGCGTATCGCAAATATATTAACAATTGGAATGTAATTACTGTTTATTAATCAAATTTTTTTCATAATATAAAAAAAAACATATTTTGTATAAGTGGACGTTGAAAAACATTTCAAATAAATAAAGCTACAAATTTTGATGATAAATCGCGATCTGGCGATTTTATGACGTAAAAATGTAAATAAGTGTGCGTCCCCGCCATTGAATCCTTCAGGTTTATTGATCAGTGCTCGTTTTAACGAGAATCTCATTTAAGCGGAAAGAAAACGAACCTCGCGAGCGGCGCAACCTTGGAAGCGAGAAATCTCACGCGGCAGTCGCTTTGGATTGTCGATTTATTGTACCTCCTTCATTCGCGAAGCGAAAGGAGGGCCTTAGATCGCGATTGCAGTAGTCAGCATAATCGCAACAGGCAACTGCGAATTTGATGCCATCTGGGCCACTTAGTATATTTTTCTTGTCGCACCAGACAGACCGTTCGGTGTCCGGGAAGAACCTCATCTTATCGTAACACCTGGGAAAATAATTTGTATCACGAGTACTGTCGCGGAAAAGGAATCAAATCGCGTGTTCGGCACTCACGTTGCCAAAGAGTGATGGAAGCGTTCATCGCTGTTCGTGAAGATGACATAACATGCGAATTATAATTTCTAGATAAAAAAATGTATCATCGAATTTTTTCTAGTTTTGTTTTCTTCACGCAGATAAGATTTTAGTATTAATAGACAATAATAAGAGATAAAACGATACAACAGAAATGCCAATGACTTTGAGCAAAAAAAAAGATTCTTATTCAGAAGTTAGCTAGTCAAAGCTGTCAATGGAGTTTACAACAGAAATGTCTACGCACGTGTCTAAGAAAAATATGTGCTAAAATATTGTGGAAATGACAATAACAGCTGAGTTGTAAACAAGCTTGTAGTTTTACATTAAAAATGTGTCGTTAGTAAAAAATTTGTTTATGTTTAAAAATAAAATATATTATAAAACTCTGACTTCTATTTTTCTTAAATACATACGTAGAAGAAACGGCATATCGTAAGATTCGCATCAAATTTCCATATCTCTCATAAGTGCAAAATATATCTGATAAATCTAAAAATAAACTTCTTATCGACAATATATCGAATAGATTAGATGCAAATCTTGCGACACGCATTCTGAACAATAATCGGATTTCATAATAAACATTGACAAAAAAAAAAAGATTTTCCTGTAATATTTACGCAAACAAGATATATATCTTAATATATACTTTAAGTTGCATAAAAAAATACTACAACGAAAAAGACAATAGTTATACAAAGATAATAGTCACACAAGAAGGCACATGCGCAGAAGAGAAAAGATATAATAGTATTTCAATTCTATTTAACCCCCTCAATCTCTCAAGAAGGTTCCCTAATAGAGACTTGTATTTACACTGCGAAGAAATTACTGAAGGAAACTTGACACGAGAATTGAGGAAAATAAATCTCAATAATACAATAATTTCAATAAAAACATCGATCTCGATTTGGCACAAATCACAGTGTTTGTTTCTTCATCTCGTGTCACTTTCCTATTTCGTTCTTCGACACTAATAATAATGAAGTCGTGTCAAGTCTGTGCTGTTTGTTGTGAAAAAAAGTTAATAAAAAGAACTATAGAGAGTTTTTTTCGCAGAGAGTCTGAGTGTTACTTTTTTCTACGGGATGAGAAAGGGCGGAGAGACAGAGAGAGAAGTATTTACAAAAGCCATCCTTTCTCGTGGATCAACGCGTGTCGGACTTGCTACGGGACTTACTACTGATCGTTAAAGAGTGCAGAGAAGGAGAGAGCTGTGGCAACATGCTACCGGTCCTTTCCGAGTTCACTCAGAAGGGCTTCCGGCGTACGATGAGATGTGGTAAGTAAGAAAATACAGAAGAAGATTGCCTTGAGGAAACTACAAGCTCCGCAGGTGGCAAAACATATTTTCGATCGTTTTCCAAACATTGCATACGCGCGCGTTTGTATTTTATATAATTTCCAATCTATCGAAGTTCAATAGTTCATTTCTCTTTTAAGTTCCATTTATCTTCAATTTTAACATTTCGATGATCTATTATATAATTTCGGAGATTATTTCGTTAGAAAAATTAATACGTTGTGATATTTTTCATTTTGTGTAAATATATTCTGGGCATGGTGCTGCTCGGAAAAAATGAGGAACAAATAAGATACTACACATTTGTTCGTAAAATATAACAATACTATTGCCATAAAATATCCAGAAACTACGTATAGCTTTGATAAACTACAGAACTAGCTAATCTACTGAACTACAGAATATAGATAATATAATTTAGGTAATAAAATAATATACTACGTATTCTATGATACTATTTAATTATATTCAATTCTCTGTATCTCACTATGGCTAGTTGTAATCATACATAACTCTACAATAATTTATAGCGGTTCAACAAGCCGCGATGTAAAATAGTATCGGCATGTTGCGCTTTGCGATGAACGAGAGAGCGCATCCGCGTATGAGCAAGTATGTATTGCGTGTTTATACATTGCATGTATAGCGTGCTGCACTGTCGCGAAAGCTTTTTATTGCGCAGTATATATAGTGCACGTAACATTTATACGGATAAAGAAATCTATTTGGAGTGCCAAAATCATTGGACATTTTAGGAAAAAAAAATACTTTCAATTAATCAATCCAGAGAAATATGTTCTTTTTTCAGAGAAATATTTTCTGATTGTTTAACAAAAATTAATCGTTATTTTTTAAATAATTGAAATTATAACACGATCAACCGATTAAACTTTTTTATTTGAATCGGAAGAAAAACTTATACTAGACCGTAATATTTTACTCCCAAAATATCATCAATTTTGACACATTATACGCAGAGATACACATAAATATACGGTGAGAAACACGACAGATAGCGAATATCAGAGCGAGTTCAAGATAGTATAGTGCGAGCAAGACGAAGGCGTGCACATTGCCGGAGACCATGACGTAATGCATTATTCTGACCATAAAAAATAGCCAACGACACTCGGCTAATTCTGCGACTACATGAAAACGCTCTAACCGGTGCTTAAACCATTTCCACTTTATCAGACGCTCAAAACGATTTTAATTCGCGCGCGAGTTCTCTTGCTGTTCTAATGCTTTTTTCTCTTTTCGTAAAAGTGCTACAAAATATCACACAAACGTCTTCATTTAATACTAATAAAAAAAAAGTTCTTCATAATTTCTTTCATTCTTTTCTTGTTTTCTGAATTTCGTGTTTCTGATTAATCTCGTTGTTAGTGCAATTTTAGAAATTTATTTAAAATGAACATTAATGTAATAATAATCGAATATAACAACAATGAAGTGCAATTATATAAATTGTTTGTTTACAACATCACTTTCTCCAGCAATGGCTTTCGATTCGTTGCACTGTTCGACGCAGAATAAGAACCGACTATAAAAAATTTTGAAACGGAAAGACAGTAAAAGAATTGCACAGCTCGCGCAGAGATAACAAAGCCATAGTGAGAAAAAGAGAAATAAAGAGACGAAAAAAAAAAAAGAAAATTGCAGCATAAGCCCGTGTCACCTGCAGAGTTTTTGTAACTTCCAGGTTCTATTTGGACTGTACCTTCTTTGTTGCGAGGGTGCAGCTGGGGTTTCAGATCCCGATTGCAAAAATCCACTTTGCAGCACTCGATGACGAAGGACGTGTTTCGCGAGACGCTCGTCATGCAGAAGATGAGCGGCTCGGGCTGCGACGGCGGCAGATGTTTAGGCACGCACCTTCAAGCCGATTTTGCACCAGTTTCAGAAAACGAGACGAAACGGAGAACTCGCGCGTTCGCGTCTCGTACGAGATATATATCAAGGGGAAAACGTGTTTCGTGCGGTTTCGAGGTAAAAACCAACGCGAACGGGAATCCGATCGTCTTGGTAGCACGACAAAAAGAGATTAGCGCGCTACTACGGCTGCGTTCCGAGTCAGCGTCTCCGTTTGTCAATATCGCCGATTATCTTCTATGCCATTTGATATGATTCAAGTGTTACTCCATTAAACAAGTAAACGTTCGCAAGTTGCCCGATTATGTTCTTTGACATTTTTACATGTGTAAAAAATAAGTCGGCTATATTTGAAACATTAACTACAATTAATGTCAAAAAAAGCAGATTTAAATTTCATCATTATTTTCTTGTGCTACCAAAACTGTATCGAGAATTCCCGTGATGTTCTTAATTCAATTAATTTAGTCATTAATATAATAAATTTTCCTATAAATATTTATTCCTTTTCAGTTACTTGCTTACAGTATTTCTTTCTTCGCGTTCCAAGATAATTAATTTTAACCGTCGTGAATCCGTGTAAACGTCGACATTCAATTTTCACCAGACAAGATAAAGACACAATCTTGTTGAACAAACCAAACTGAATGCAACGTTCCAGAATTTAACTAAACATTTAACACACACGTCCGATTAGTCAACGATAGCGACGACGTTTCCCACGAAATACGCGTCGTTCTCGTTGAATTATTTCGGCATTACAATCCACGTGGATGCTGTCGAGAGAACAACAGTATCAACCGAGCAAAACTGCAGCAAAAAATCCGAAAGAGAAATACTAAAAAATGAAAAACTAAAAAACAAAAAAAAGAAAAAAAAAGAAAAAATCAACTCGAAGAAGAGAATGCGGGAGAGCTGATAGTCGAGGAGGAGGAACAAGAGAAATCCGCAACACCGTGCAACTCAACACACTCTCGTGATACCTGACATGTGGGGGTAGCCAGTAGTAGTTGGTAGCGCATATCTCGGTGATTCCTGAAATTCTGCGATTCTGTCGGGATGGCACACGTTGGAGCCGTACAACAACAGTATGTACGATTATATGTATTATATACATATATATAACGTTTTATATACACATGTATACAACGTTGTGGCCCCGCGTTGGCTCGCGTGATGCGAGTCTCTCCCTATATCGATCGGGGCTTGTTCTATTACAGTAACCCCGACGAACTCGCGAAAAGGACAATTCTCGGAGAGTTCGTCGGGAGAGACGCGAGTTTTCGCCGGATCACCGGAAAACGATCCTCAAAGCAGGCACACCTCGCACATTCTCTCAACAAAAACCGAACTCGGCACAGCAAAGAAAATGTGAGTTAGGGACAAACGGTGGATACTATGTGGGATGCAATTTGTGTTAGTCGAAATCTCGCAAACTCGTCTATTCTACGAAAAAGCTCAGTATGTATCTGCAATTACATCAAGTAATATAATTATTTCACGTTTTTCATCAGATCGTTTATAGAGTTTTACTTTTTTTTTTTTTAGGTGTTTCTGACGTTAAATGTTAATCTCTGATGAAAAATCTCTCAATAATATTTCCGAATAAACGCGTATATGTTTAAATCGAGTAATTAAATCACAAATTAATAACACAAAAGACCAGTAAGCCGAAATCTACGAGTGTAGGTGGGATGTAATAAATAATATTAATACAAATGTATATTCTTCAAAGAAACCGAGACGTTTCGATCGAATATATTTGCGATCATCTTCAGCCAGACTTGTAACGGTCGAAAACCACGCAGACAAACAATATGCCACGACTCAGAGAAGCCAAACAAGGATAAACGAAGATCAACGATTTAACGAGTTATCTTCGCATCCATGATTATGATAACTGATAGATTATCAAAAAGCTTCTACCGGTACGCGGCACACCACAAGTCACACAAGTTCCCACCGCCACAAGTGATAATATAAATCATAACAAGTGATCACAATTCTTCACAAATTAAATTATCGTCTTTTGGACATCGCGCAAAATAACATTGTGTATTCATTATTTTTGTCTCGTGTGACATTTTAACAATTACATTACCGCAGCAAAAACTTGTTTATATCCGAAATTTATAGCTTTAATTTTCTTAATGTTCATCGTTTAGGTGTATTACATATGTATCGTCGTGATGCAAAATTTCATTCGCAACATATGCAAATTGCACTTCGTCGCGACACGCGCGTCAAGGTGAGCCACAGCGACGCATGCCGCGATTCGATTGTCATGAATCACAGGGACTCGGCCGGTCGTCATATCTTTCTTGACGCAAGCGTTCGTTGATTTACGTCCGATCGCGTGATAATTGATTCCGCAAGACGAGCCTCCGTCGGTTCGTATTATAGCGCGTGTGTCAGATACGTCGGAGTCGTATCGAACTCTGCTTGTCGTATTATTAACACGTTTGAAAAAACCATACTGTTTTAAAACTGTTTTGTAGTTCGAAGATGGTTTGCCAAATTTGTTGACACGCAAAACGACTACTAAATTAAGTGTTTTTCACTAATTATCAGTTTTCACTAATTATCAGTTTATCTCTTAAAAGAAACGATATTTTATCAAATTTCGAGTATTTGTCTAAAAATGTAATGTAAAAATTCTGCTTGTATTCCGAAACGTGTTATATAAGATGTGTGATATAAATAAAACTGAGATTAAAGCTACATTTAATGTCAAGTAGTGTGTGTGTTAATAATACGCGGCACAAAGATGTATATTGCGCCATTTATTTTCACGAGTTTGTTACATATGTTTTGGTCAAAGCCCGAAACACGAGCGACCCGAGAAATGACTGATCAATGCGTGGAGCATAGTCAATCGTAAAACAATCGTTTGTACTTCGGGCTTTGACCGTAACATATACGAAAAAAATCGACAATTATAGGTTTTTTGCGGATAATTTTGAAAAAATGCAAAACTCCCACACCTATCACGCTATTTCTTCTGCTGTTTGTTATTTTTCAAATCATGCTATGTCCACTCGACTTCCATGAGAAACATGTTAGTGTGAGAGACGAGATATGTTATGTATTTGGGCGGAGTTACGTTATACACACGTAATAATGTGACAAAACGAGCCCTCGTCGGTTGCGAGCCCTTGGAAGAATACCTGAGGATAATGCGGACGAGTAGCGTTTTAACAAATCTGGATTTAAATTCTTGTTGCAGAAGTCTTTATTGCAGCAGATCTGCGCGCTATTGATGTCTGGCCCGCGGTTGCAGAAAAGAGGCTTCTCCGGCGGCAGCCAGTTGCTTCGGTGAAGGCAACTGTTACAACATTACAATTTTACGTTTAATCCAGAAAACACGACACGCATTGCACGCGATAGAAATTCCCTTTTATAGAATAAATCTTTACTTAGGAATGCATGTGGTTATCTAATCGTATAAGTGTTCAGCAAAACTTTCTCTTTTTAAAAAATATTTTTTGAATATTTGTATTTTCTTTGAAAAATTATGCTCTTTATCTATTTTGCACATATGTATATATGTATATATTTAGAAGTTTCATGATCATCACATATTTATCTATTTACAAAATAAAAATAAGTAAAGCGACACTACCTTCGACTTCGATCTGTTATTTTTTGCGTAATCGACATTTCATAAAATCCTGGTATAAAATGCTACGCAGATTCACGTTCGCGACGCGACGCATCGATATATTTTGCATTCACGTGATCGCATATAAAACTGTTCTGTGCTGTACTTCCACGCCACGGCCGGATCAAGTAATCTCGGTCGCGCTATTTTCAATGCGATCTCCGGTCGAATTATCCGAATTATCCGTCTGGTGCATTAAGCATTTAGAGGCCCGTCCGCACGTCTGCGACATCAGATCGTTGCGGTGCGCGAACTGTCTCGGTCGATCCTGTTCGATTTTGAGAGAGTGCACCGTTCTCGAATCAGATCGTCTGATAATCGTTACAGAGTTAAAATAATTATTAAAAGACAGTCCGACAATTTTGGCTACATTTTGAGACCTTTCTCAAGAAGCGATGATAAATATTCAAAAAATTAATAAAACTGTTTAGCAATGACACAAGAAGTTTTGAAATTAATATAATCAGTATTAATTCTCGTTTAAAAAAAAAAATCAATTATACGTATAATGTATATCGCAATTTTAAAATTAACATTCTACTCAGTTTTGAAATATTTTCATTAAAAAGTGTAAACATTTGTAAAAAAAAGTGTAAATATTTCTTAACTACGTAATATAAATTTCAAATTATCAGCGACAGAAATGTCCTCTTATCCTTCGACATAATGGCATATCGCGAGACATCGTTCAAGATAAAGAAATGTCGATCTTTACTAAGCCGAAGGTCGAGATACGTACGTGTACTACAAGCGCATTCTGCGCTATCTTTTCAACTTCTGACCTTTCGATCGTCGCGTACATTCGCTCTTCTAACACTGTCACAAGTGTGTCGTGTGATGTTTGTGCATCATTTGCTAGATTTTTGAGATCAAGTTTTGCAGTGTCAGACTATGATGATGTATAAAAACTTACTTTAATTCGGTCTTCAGTAGATTATTATTTTAGTACTTCATTACTTTATATAAAATCTTTAAGAAAATCTCATACTCCGCGCTGAGCTAAATTATTACAATTTCTTTGATAACGTGAATAATTGTATTCTTTAAGTGGCAGAAGTTTTACTTGTTTCCTAGACTTTTTTTTTTAGAAATTTAGGAACTTGTTTACTAGACTTTTTAGAAGTTACATTAAGTAATATAGTCTTTTTTTATACAGTCCAACAAAAAACCTCGTTCAAAACATTCAAATCTAAGTCTAGAATGATCGAGAGCACATCATATATAAAAAATTCCTTCTCGTTTTATATGCTGTGACATCTCAAAAAAAAATTTATCCCCCAGTCAGTGTCACCTCATTCGCTAGGATTGAATTGAAACTTGTATGTGGCTACCCCCACGCGCGAGAAACTTCCTCGATGCGTTCGAGATCGATTCCGCGGGGGTCGAGGGAAGGTATACGTCCGAATTTTGCCCACCCTCTGTCTTCCCGCCGAGTTCTCGCTCCTGCAATCGATCGCGGCCGGAATTTTCGTGGCTCGCACGAGACAGTCGAACTTGAAATCTCGCCGTGCGCGTTCGGTATGGCGTTACCAACGCGACGACCGGCCGCCAACAATAATTCGTTTCCGCCAAAACGGGCGCTAATCATGGCCCGGACGAGAGCGCAGCCTGGAAAACCTGCGGCTAAACGTTCATTCGTGGAAACCACGATGAGGGCATCGATCGCGACGTCGAAACGAAACCGCCATGATCCGATACGAAGGCTGCGAGCGGCGGCGCTTCTCTCGGACAACGACCGCTAAACGCGCTATAGATGCACGTGTGATAACATTATGCAAAGAAGCTCGAGTGACAGAGTCAGATAAAAATTGTTTCGAAATATTGTCACGTTTTACGCCACTGTAAGCTCTTCGATCGATTGGACAGATGAAAATTTTATTTATTTAATTTTGTTTTGTAAATTTATTTTACACAAAAGTCGATAAAATATAAAATCAGAAAAAACGTTAATAAAATGGCTACAAATACGATAAACATGATGTGTGACAACTCATAAATATGATATTAACAAAAGATTTTTGTGAACAAAACAATATGTCATTTAATGATTTAGTTTAAAAGGAAGAAAAATACAAACACTTTGTAAAATAATTAGATTTGTTTCATTAATAGATTAAAATGCAATATAAAATTAAAAAAAAAACAACGAAATAGAAAGAAAATTATTGACTTGAAACGATTGCGTGTTTAACTACAGGACACTTCGCGATTTTTGTGTCAGCGTTAATTACGCAAACAGCGTTGCAGCGCGTGTGCATGGTCATATATACATACGATAAGTTTATGCAGATAACGCGCGCAAAGTCGATAACGAATCCGGATCCCGGGTTCGCCGGCAGCGCGAGCTTAGAAAATCTGCACTGACATTAGTGTCATTGACCGGTGGTCGCTAACAAACATCAGACCAGACGCCATAATGACTCGAGTCCGATTCATTATGAAATGTCGATGCAATGTAGCCGTGTAAAATCTTCCTCCTCTCGAGACGGACTTGATTTTCGCGCTGCTAATCTATCGTGCGTCATAAATCATTTTGCAAATGTCCATTAATCCAGTAATTGTGTATACTTTTTTTTAATCACTATGGTATCGTAGGTCAATGTTTAATAAATTAAATAAAGAGAATTGTATAAGAATGGTAAGAGAGAGCGATTTATAAATTTTTATTGGAGACTGAACGATTGTCGGTTTTCAATCGAAAATGTTGTCTGATTGACGACAGATGTCGATGACCGGGAGGGACAAGTCGCTAAAAGAGACTTCGAGTATAGTGTAAATCGAGTGTAGTCGTCAATGAAATACACGTGCAAATACATTACCTCCGAGCATACGTGATGACGTCAGGCTCCCTCTCCAGGCTCGTGCTGGCGAAACAATAGC
This sequence comes from Pseudomyrmex flavicornis, assembly GCA_014825475.1. NCBI lineage: Eukaryota > Metazoa > Arthropoda > Insecta > Hymenoptera > Formicidae > Pseudomyrmex > Pseudomyrmex flavicornis. The sequence continues at coordinate 83,155 of QVNW01000045.1, forward strand.
CATCGGTTTCGCATGTGTGATTGGTTTCCGAACAAATGTCGCAATAGCACTTCAGCAGTCCTGAAAAGAAATATACGAACGTATAATGATTTCATCAACGCGTTGATTCAATTTTTCAATTTTTGAATCTCTTTCACAATAAAAATCAATTTTCGCTTTATTAACCGAAGATCAAATTAATTGAATTTCAACAACAATTATTGTTGTCAAACATTTTGCTAAAACACATGTGAGATTTATTTGATAATATCAAATTCCGGAGGCGAAAATAAATTTCGCGAAAGAGCGCTCGCGTGCCGTGCCTCAGCATAGAATGGAAGACATATGGAAGATATTATCGTGAAACGCTATACGGCACTTATCACAATTGAGGGGCAGTTTATTTTACGATAATGTAACATCGTTGCGAGTTTTGCAAATATTTTGACGTATTAGTTTTCAAGACACATTAAATGTAATATTTGTATCGATCGCAATTACTTCACAATATGTGTTTACGTCTATCTAAAGATTATTACAGACTAAGCTAAGAGATTACCTAAAGAAATCCAACATATCTTGCATTTGTATTTTAAACTTTCGATTAAACAATGTTATCGGACTTAATTTATCTTTAAAATTCATGTGTTTACCAAATTAAAAGAATAAAACGCTATGTAATTTGTTCAGAAATTTAACAAGAATAAAAGAGAGCTGAAGAAATATAAAAGGTAAGAAGTAAAAGCCCGACCTGATAAAGCTCATTATATATATGAGCAGACAGGCTCGTCATCTTTTTGCTCATCAAGATAGAAAGAAGAAAATATGGACAGTGTGTAAAAAAAAAAAAAAGATAGGCTCAAGAAGACTTTGGAGTTCGAGTGACTGCATTCAGGTAAAGCTACTTCTCTTTATAGGGTAGTTACTGCAGACCTGTGATAAGCGCATCGAAACTTTGGCGATGTGTCTTACGTGTAACTGCCACACTTTCCGTAACTTGGACGCGAAACTCCTGGAACGAGAATCGTTTCAACGTCCGACACACAATGCGCACGTGTACAGAGATGATATTCTGCATTCGCAAAGTGAAATATACAAGTTCGCGGAATGATCTCTGACTTAAGAGCGTCTCTCTGAACGTTTTCAATCGCGGTATGATTTGACGAAACGAGTTCAATTCAAGTCATTAAAACACACCCACATCGCGAATAGCTACGAACCATCTTTCTTTAGCTTGTGAAAATTTTCTTTGCGAATCTTTCTCGAGTAGAAAGCATTCTATGTAGAATTTGCAACTATGTTGGTTCTTGTAGGTTTTCCTATTGTGTATTTTTCACGGTTCAGTTACACAAATGATAAATGTTTGTGATGACGAAATATGTACAACTTGAGAGCGAAAAAATAATTTTTTTCACATCATCCTTCGTGATACACTGCAGAAAGAAATCTCATCTTGCTATTAACAGCAAACGCGGAAATAATTCAACGAGAAAAGCAAGTTTTTGCGACATTGTTATAAATGACACGCGCACGTGTTAATACGTGTGCGTGTTGTAAATTATGCACGTAAAATGCATGTAAATTATGCATGTAAAAAAATTTCTGCAAAAAGATGTCATGTATAATTATTGCGCGATTGTGCTTTATAGGAATATATATCTAAACAAATGCGTTTTAATATCTTAATGGTCTACGCAATATATTGCCACAAAACGTGACAATAAGAAAAGAATTCGTATCAGATCGATTGATAATTAATTCCGTACGACGACGGTCGTGTAATTATCGCGCGTGATCTCTTTCCAGATGATGATAAATAATTTACAATTTGTTGGTCATCACATAGACAGCAGCTTTAAAAGCTGGTTTTTATACGCTATGAATTTTATATATTCAATATTAGATTTTTTTTAATACGTTGAATGAACAAATGACCTATTTTATGATAAAAAAAGTTGAAACATATTCAAGAAAACAAGAACGCTCAAGATCTTTGACGCAACAATATTAACCAATACGATAAAAAAAAATACAGATGACATTTAACAATAATAACAATCAATGTTAGTCGTTTTTTTTTATAATGTAATTTTCTCATTAACACGGCGGAACTGCATTAAGCTCTGTTCGAGGAGAGCAGATTTATTGCGTGCACATTTACATAATATTCCGCGTAACTCTTGTAATACATACACAATAATAAGAAGAGTTCTTTTCTTACAATATAAATTATTCACAACTATTTGTCATTAAAATAAAAAATCTTTAACGCATAGTTTATTCGACATGTTGTTTTTGTACGAACAAATGATAATAAAAAATTAAAAGAAATTTTTTTTTATTTGTCTTAGAAAGGAATTTAAATTCAATATAGTTTTAAATTGAACTTATTGACCGTAAATTGCGCATAAATTATATCGAAAATAACACTATGCTCTTGTTAGCGATCGTTTTTCTTGCAAGAGTATTTTTGACGCTGTCTAATTCATCAAGAGACAGAGAAGAACAGATGGATATTTTTTTTCATTATCTGATATCGATTGCAATCTACGTCATTCGATCGTCTTTCTTCGTATCTCTCGTGGGAGGAAATATTATGACTTGGACGTTTTATTGAACAGTAAAGACAGAGCGCGCGAGTTAAAATATTATCTGCGTGTTGCGAGACTTCAGTTTTTGTGCGAATGACGCGATGATCGTAGATTACCGCCAAAAACTTATTACGACAGAGATATACGACGCTCTTACGAGCACGACGACGTACCGCGATGTAATGATACTTATTAAGGCGCTTCGTATCGATATGGCTTTTGATGTCATTGCGAAATTTTATTCTGCCCGTGTTTTTACGATTCTCATGTATAAAGCCTCTACATTTTCCTTAAATATATAATAAATGATTGTTTTATCAAGAAAAATGTACATGTAAATGTATGTTTTTCTTTCTCTTGCAAGATAAAAAAAGTTAATTAAATACAGTCTCAGGTAATATAATTAGTATATTATCATAAAAAATAAAAATATTTTCCATAATTTTAAATAGTTTGTAATACATACTTTTTGTACATATATTTAATACTACAATCAATTAATCAATAGCACAATAAATATCAGAATTTATATCATTAAACTTTGATAAACCCAAGAGTTTGTTAAAAATTTATTTCTTCTAATATATATTTTCAACCGGTTACTCTTACAACACAATTTTATAAATATATCTACGACAGAAATTAGTCAATATTTGCCTTTATGTACGCACGACAGAATGTTTTATAGCCGTGTATATACACGTTGTATATGCATGGAATCTCGTTAACATCGTTGCAGCGATAGCGCGGGTGCGTAGCCGGTCTTTTCGCCGGATCCGCAACCGTTTTATCAGACAACCTGTAAACTCTAATGACCCGTAAGAATTCGCGGAATAACAACGTATAGGTATACCGTCGGGACGAAGAAGCGGTCGTGCACAAGTCTTTCGTCTACTATCGGTCGCAGGAACGTCGGAGCGTGTGCTGCTTTTTCAATGAGGATTCAAGAGCTCGATTTGCATGCACGACAATTACCAAGCATCGAATCCATCAGAGCGGAGCCATCGGTCTCGTAAGACGAGGGGTATAACGAAGATACTAGAGAACGAATAAAGCGCGGAAGGTATGCGAGAGAAAAAAGAGAGAAAGAAAGAGAGAGAATATAAACTCCTTTCATTACGCCAACGATATCGTTAAGTCGAGTGTTTCCGAAAGACTTTCTTGTAATGACACAAGTATCAAATATTGTTTTATGCTATTTACACAATTCGTTCTTCGCACTTATTCCTCGAGGTTTATTTGCTGTTTTACATGTAAAATAAGATTTTAAATAAGATTTTTTCATATACGTATATACGAAATGTATACATATGTATGAGACAAAATCGTTCATTTTTAAAAATAATTTTCTTGTTCTAATCGAAGCTTGACTACGGAAACACTCAGATCGCAGAATACATCTCAATTAAATATGAAGATAAGAACGCAGGCGGCATAAAAACAAATACATTTGTATGTAAATAAGTCCGTTTGATTGATTTAAGTCAAGATATTATGCGCATGTTAAAAAGGTTAAAAAAAAAAAATTAAATACATCACAACTGATTGAATCTCAGATTCTACAAATGTGTTGTCGTTTACTAATTGTATCTTAAATAAACAACTTGCGTATAACTTGATTTAATGTTACGATTTTATTTGAAAATTTCCTCATATCTACAGAGTTTACGAACTCTTCTTCTCTTTCTTCTTCTCGATGTGCTAAGAATACAGACTAAAAATCTCGGAAGGGAAATACAACCGGCGATCGCTCACCCACAACGAAGAGTAACAGTTATCTGAACAATAAATAGCATAGATCCCATTGCTTACACGCGTACTATCTCGTGCGTTGGAGTGAAACACGAGGCAGTTGTTTAACGGGAGCAAACGTGAAGCGAAGGTAACGATTATAGCGAGGATAACCACATCACATGATTCGAAACGATTGTGTATTTGCGCAAAGACTGAAAAACGCGAACAACTTGTGTATCTAAGAGTTAAAATTTTTAAATATCACACCGATCAATCCCTGATGTACAAGAAGAAATTTACATTCTCTGTACAAAGAAAATGTTAATATAATGTTAATATAAGTTGTTATTTTTAGTGCTGTAATATACATTACTATAAAATTTATTTTAATACTCTGATTTTTTATTAACTGCTACAAATTAATTTTTTTTTGAAGCAACGTTATTCATTGTGATTCAAATATATAGGTTTAATTAAAGGTGCGTCATAATTCGCCATTAATATTAAGTGAAGAGACACAGCGATCACAGGAAGGGTTAAAATAGTTATAAGAGAACCCCTCCTTCCCCTCCAACTCCCCGTGCCAAAGGGTTAAAGCGCGGCTTCGAAGCAGCGTGGCTCTTGGAAAACGGAGTCGTAGGTACCGACTGCACCGGCTCACCCTTCCGCATGCTTTTCGGACTTCGTGCAGCAACGAGATTAAACGGCCCTTCTGTATACGACGGCGCGTTACTTACGCAACGTTATGTGCGCGCCGTCGAAGGGGAGAAAGAGCGGGAACGGGTGGAACGAGAAAGAGAAGAACGGAGACTGGAAACGCGCGCGCGGAGAAACAGAAGAAGAGACAGGGACGTGCGAGGAACACGGGAACGACAAGAAAGAACGAGCGAGAAAGGAAATCGTACCCGACAAAAACATAAAAAAGAGAAAGAGCGAGCGAGGGCAAGCGAGAAAAAAAGAATGAGTGAGAAAGAGAGAGAGACTTTCACGCACACACTTGTACAAAACGCACACTGCGTCAGAGGGATCGTCCACAAAGCGCAACGCGTGGAACAAACAGAAGTGCGTTCGAGCAAAGCTGTTCATCGCGAAATCGTTTTTTTAATATCTCACGATTTCCTCTCTTTCGCCCATATTAAATCACCAGAGTCGAGTTATGTAGACGAGACTCTGTAGAATGAAATTTGAATGATTACTTGATCAAGAAATTTTCAGATTGTTCAATATGTACGTGCGTTCGGTTTTTTTCGTTATAGGAGCAGTCTTTTTTTGTTATAGGAGCGATCGAAGATCTGAGACTGCGATATTAAAGTTTAACGAGAAAGTCGAGGAAATTCTATATGTAATACAAACACTTTATCTTTGTTTCGCCTTTGGAGTTTGTAATTTAAATTTTAACAACAAATTTTCTTGCGCGACTTGAATCGATGTTTGCCGAACGAAAATATCAAATGACCAAACGAATTTTTCACAATAAACGTTGCGCAATATAATTATATAACACATTATCTCATACGTATTCCTGTAGCTTTGAAAACAAATAAGTGTGTTCTTGAAACTCTTTTACTTCCAATTTAATTACATAGATTTCGTTTGCGATGTAAACCCTGTGTTATTCTATTTTTAAATGTTGTCTCTTATGTAAGTAGAACAAAAACTGATTTATATTATTATATATAGTAATAATTTTTTTTTTATCACGGTTTTTATAATATTGCTTATTATATATTTCTCGATCTGACTTGCAAAATATAATTTTTATTAGATTCATAGTTCTGCAATTGAAGTTAAGTCATGATCAACGTTGTACTTTTAGATAAGAAAACACGTGATGTTTGCGCGATTATTTTACAAAATTCGAACTTGTCTCATCGACTTGTGTACTTCAAATCCACCGTTGTTTGTCACTTTTTTTTGTTTCAAAATACGCTATTTCAAATTTGTATAAACATTATGTACATAATTGATAGCACACACTCTTTATGCAAGTAGTGAATGAAATACATAAACAATGTACAGTAATATACATAACAATAAATAGAACTACATTCCAATTTCTGAAAATTCCCATTAGTAGTGTATCCGTCTAATCCAAAATCCCCAAGTTCTCTTAATTCAACCAAACTTCGCCAATGGGATCTGAGAATTGAGACCAGCAAGCTCTAACTTTGCAATAGTAACTTGTAACTTTCTGTAATACCGCGATTCGCCTACGGTAGAACATGTTTTGTGGACTTGGGCACAAGTGTGAACTGTAATTATAACGCAAGTTCCCCATATCTCAGCGCGCTCTCTCTCTCTCTCTCGCATTATCACACACATATATCGACTAATAAACATAAAACTCGAATCACATCTAAACTTTGTATCGTATTCGCTAAATTTTTTCCGTATCGTAGCTCATCGTCACGTCATGTAGTTACACACACGTACGCAGACAAATACTCTTGTATAAGAAAAAACTATAACGTACCGTCTACAGGACACGACGCGTAGAGCAAACAGAGGAGCGCCAGGGCGAGGAGGCTCGCCATGCCGCCGTCGGGGACGCCTCTCATCTTTGTGGAGGTTCCGCAGCAGCCGGTGGTCCGCCGTGGTGATCGCGCCGTCCGCTGTCGCGGATCCGTGAGTGGAATTGTCCTGCCGGCTTGTCGTCCTCGTAAGACCGCCGGCCTTGGCCGCCACGGCTCAATGCCGATCGCGACAGAGTCGTAGCATCCGGGAATCGCGGGCGGCGATGTGCGCTGCCGCCGACAACCACGGTATCATCGGTATTCGGCGACCGTGGACGCGGGGGTGCGAGGCGAGGAGTCGCGATGCCCCGCCGACGAAACACTTGTCACCGCGGTTGTTGCCGCCGCTGCCGATATCGCCGCCGTTGACAACGCGCGGCGCTTACTCGCATAAGAACGCGCTCGCGTGAGAGACACTCGTCCACTTCCGAGAGCGAGGAACGCGGTTTCCAATAACCGTGCGTTGTATGAACGCGCGCACTCGCACGCACCGTTGTTGTTTTTTGAATTGCGCGTATGTATGTACGTGTACTCCGTTTCACTACAACATCGGAGCACGGAGCAAACGCCGCTCCGGCTCTCTTTTTCAACTCGCGACGTCTTTCTCTACCGATCGAACAACACCGAGGATTGTTGCGCGAAAAGAACAAAGAGTTTAGCGAGACACCGGATGATTCCTCTTCCGTGCTAGCTCACGATTTCTCATTTGCGACTTGTCGCCGTCGTCGTCGTCGTGCGACGACTCCGCCACGGCCAGCGCGCCGCCATTTTCCTATCGCGAGAGGCCCGGCCTATTTGTCGACGAACACGCCGAGGAACACGCTCGAAAAAATTCACTGCTGGTCCTACAAGGATGTCACTAGACGGCCGTGCGTTAACAGAATCGACCTTGCGTGTCTCGTAGCGTCTCGCGATGCATTATCGTCGTCGTTGTTGTTTGTTTAGCACTCGACTATGTCGGCGCAAATCTCAACGCGACTGTCACGCGGTTCACTCACAAAAACGACTTTTCACGCTCCGATCGTTCAACTGCGACTCGTGTTGCTGCTACTGCCCGTCGCTACTGCTCCGTCAGCAGACAGCGCTTCGAACACGACGAACACATTGCCATCGTCGCAGGGCTGTATGTAGTTTCGCACGCGCCATTACGCGAACATTTGTTCCAAGTGATTTTGCGAAAACAAAGACTGCTTACGACACTCGATAAGTAATCGAATTTAATCGTTCTTGCGGAATTCTCGCAGATCAAACGCATTGGTCGATTAATCGATTTTATCGATCTGATTGATCAGTTTCATTCCAGAATTTTGTTATTAACTGGATTGCTGAAGGTGCTGTGTAAACGTAGTAAAAAAATAACGCGAGTTATAAATTTTGATTAAAATAAAAAAGCAAGAAAATACAAATAAAATGTAAATCTAATTTTTTTGTTACTTTTACGTAAAATAATGTTTTTTATTGACATTTCTTCATATAACTCGGAAATATTTTACATTATTTGTGATGACAGCAGAGATATTAATAACAGCTTAATACATTACTGCAAAATGATTTGCGCACGCAGTTTTGCGCGGAATCGTAGATTTCAGTATTAAAAGGAAGAGTTTAAAGTCTGCGGCACACACCATGCTTTTCGTTAGGCTAAGTTGCACGCAAACATCAGAATTGACGATTCAATTGTGATTTGAGAATAAAAGAATATTGTCAAATCGTAGCGATGTCGGCATGCAATATAGCATGAAAAAAAAATATCGTGTGTCGCGGATTTGAGCAACACTTTGCGCTATAAAAATAAAATTTAGTTTCAAATAAACTTGTAAATTAAATTTTAAGTCTTTTTGTCAGAATCACTCTCTTCACTTTTCTTTATTAAAAAATGTGTATAGTTTCTTTTTTTCTTATTTTCACATAAATAATCAAGAAATATTGTCTTAAGACATTCATATTTTTCGTACAAATATTTATTTATAAATATTTTATGTATTCTTTTAGAAACTGTCTATATGCACATAACTGTCTATTGCACCTATATATGTGTATAATTTTTACATATGTATAAATATACAATTATAATGATGTTTTTTCCAGTAATATACACGTACACATACTTATATTCTTAACGAGATCTTATATATGCAAATTAAACCTGCAGAATAGAATATTTACAAAAATCACTTGGAACTGACATGTTTTGTATTTTATTTTTTTCCTACTTTTTTGAAGTACATATTTGATACTGTGATAAAACATATTTTCTTGACAATAGTTATTTATAACAGTTTTATTCTTTAAAATGCAGTATTAAAATAAAAGTAATTAAAATATGAAGTGAGATTTAAACATATTCTAAAAGAAAGTTGTTTTTAGAAAAATATCATAAAATTGCATAAAAATGTAGTCTTATTTCAAGTGAACATCAATATACACTAATATATAATCTTATATATTAATATATATTCTTATATTTCTAATATATTAATATATAATATTGATATATTAATATGTATTCCAACGTATATAAGTATAATAAAAAGCATACTTCATAAATATTTGATTTCATTGCGGACGTTTGTTTTTTTTTAATATTTTCAAGATACAGGTAAGCTCTATGTCTTTTATACGATAAAATACTGAAAAAGATAAAAAATGAGATGTAACATATTTCTTGAACATATATAATGTTAAAATGACTAAAAAGAAGCATTTACTATGTATCTCTCGCACATTCTCTTCCTTCTCTAAAGATATATATATATATATATAAGTATATTATGTATTAACTGTAGGAAAGAGGGTACAAATCTATATTAACGCAAAGTAACACATCCCAGTCAGAAATAACGTCAATTCAACGTTGATTCGATTTAACGTCTAAGTAGTTAAGTCAAATTGGATTTTCGTGCGATATTGACTTATTATTTTTGAATCTTTCATTACTTAGACGTTTTACAGTATGTTACGAAAATCATCTCTTAATGATTAAGTTCCTATTAAGTTTCCTGTTAACTGCGCAATGTAGTTATGTTAATTCATAAACAACGTATCCAGAGAATCGCGAAATCTTTATGAACGTACATATGCATGTATACGTACTGTCAGAAGTCGGAGTATACATAAAAACGACGAGAAGAAACGGAAGAATCTTCTTCTTTTGATGTTTGCGCGATAATATCAACGTCGAGTCGACCTTGAATTGAAGATACGTTTTTGACTGAGATGTACACTGTGTTACGATGCACAGTCTGTATATTATTAGGAAACGAGATATCTCGAAAAATGTATCAATGTGTTTGAATAATCTCAACAAACTTCTCAATAAAATTGTAGATAATCATTGAAGTAGAAGTATTGCTTTTAGATTGGTCCGCCTTCTTTTAAATTTGCGTCTGGCTACCCCATGCTCTCGAAATTTTACATCTCGCAAGCCTTTTTCCGATTGTCTGAACAACGAAGCCGATTCGTTGTAGCCAATCGTGATTCAAAATTTTTCTTCCATCAAAAATATAAGCAGGCTTCATCATATCTGTATAAATCTTCGTGTAATCCAGCTCCTGCAACATTGCGTATTAAAATAATAAAATACTTCGAGAGTTATATTGTGTCATATTATGTAATTAAACTTTCATTTGTATTTGTAAGTTATGTATCGATACTTACGATAAATTCGTCCCATTCCGTACATAATACTATAGCGTGTGTATTTTTTGTGGCGCTATAAGCATCCTTGTAAATACTGATACGCTTTTCTACATTTTCGGGATTATTTGTTACACTCGGATGAGTCAAATCTTGGATAATCTGAGCTTCTTCAACCTATTAGAGAAAGATATCAAAGAAATGCATATAATACAATAATAACAATTATTGATAATTATTTATTAATTAATTAATCGACTAACCACGTAATAAAATGCATTTTATTTTCTTAAAAGGAGATACACACATACGCTTACGTTAAAAAGATTTTTGAAGAAATGACTGACCTTCCAGATATTCAATTATTAATTTACAGATATTGTGGCGGATAAATCTTCAATATCTTGATTAAAGAAAAAACTGACCTTGGGATCGTAAATGTGAAGAACGGCGCCTTCATCCAGAAGAGTCTTAGCAACATGTATCGCCGGCGATTCGCGCGTGTCTCCCGTATTTTTCTTAAAAGCAAAACCTAGCATAGCGATTCTCTTGTCTGTTACGGTGTTGAAAAGAGACTCGATGACCTTCGCGGAAAACCTTGATTTCTGATATTCGTTCATATCGATCACCTGTTGCCAATACGCGGCTACTTCAGGTAGATTCAAACATTCGCAAATGTACACGAGATTTAGAATATCTTTTTGAAAACAGGAACCGCCAAATCCGACTGATGCATGTAGGAACTTTGAACCGATACGAGAGTCAAGTCCGACTGCTCGAGCAACTTCTGACACGTCGGCACCAGTGGCTTCGCATACCGCCGATAAGGAGTTTATACTGGAAATGCGCTGTGCTAAAAAAGCGTTTGCAGCCTAAAATCAGAGATAATAGAATATTGTTGTCGCTTTAACCAAGAAAAATGTCGATATTACAAATTGATCGATAAATTCTTGATATTGAATTTAAACTATGTTATTATGTGTGTGTAGACAACATGTCTATAATATGCAAATGAAATCCGATAAAAATCACTGACTCAGCATACTATTTAGATAAAACTGATTATTTTTATCGATTACTGTTGTAGCAAGAATAAAGAAAAATAACTACTCACAAGTTTGGACAGTTCCGAGCTCCAAGTATTTGTAGTGAGAATATTTTCCCTAGGAATCCAATGTTCGTAAACTTTACATAGTTCTTCGATAGCCGCTTGTCCTTCAGGAGAATCTTCTCCACCGATCAACACGCGATCCGCATTTAGCAGATCTTCTATAGCAGTTCCTTCGGCTAGGAATTCTGGATTTGAAAGTATCTACAAAACATAATTAAGGATGATTTCAACAAACATAAAAGAAATAATTGATAATAGATTGTATAATGCGTGCGATTACATCTGACTAATGAAGAAGTCATGAAGAATAACGTGAAGCAAGAGAGTTATATCACTGTCCTTGAATAGCCGATATTGAAAAATGTGAAAGCATGCAAAATAGGACATAGTATGTCAGAGAGAAAAAAAGAGGTAGAAAAGAAGAGAAAGTGTGTATGTGTGTTAAAATATAATTGTAATATTTGCAATAACAAATGATAATTTTACCTGATAAGAAACGCCCGGCTTGTGATTAGCGTGCAAGATGTTCATAATACTTTCGGCCGCTCTTACTGGCACAGTACTCTTCTCTACGACAATCTTATCGCCTATTGCGATTTCCGCAATCATTCTGGCAGCATTCTCTACATATTTTAAGTCTGCTGCTCTTCCTTTACCATTACCGAAAGTCTTCGTTGGCGTGTTTACCGAAATAAAAATTAGATCAGCCTCCTTGATTGCTATCTCGATATCGGTAGAAAAGAATAGATTTTTTCCACGACATTTTTTTACTACTTCATCCAAACCTGGTTCATATATTGGCAACTTGTGAGAATTCCATTGTGCTATTCTTTCTTTATTCTTATCAATTACAGTTACTTCAATCTCCGGACATTTTAGTGCGATAACGCTACACGTTGGTCCGCCCACATAACCGGCTCCGATGCAGCAAATTTTTCGAATTTTCGTCATCATTCAAGCTGTAATATCATCTGAATATTATCTAAATCCTTACATTAGTAATTGTGCCTGACAAAATAAAAATAAATAAAATATTGCAAATTCTATAAAGTAGTTCCTCAAATTATATATGGTGATTCTTCAAATTATGTGATTACACATTATAAAGTATTTTATTATTTTTAGATAAATCAAAAATAAAGAGAATAAAAATATATTTTGTTTTAAAGACTAAATGAGATAAAATAAAAAAAGAAAATTACATAATATGTCCGTTTGTTAATAAGACAGTAGCAGAACAGTTTCGTAGTAAATAATATGTCTTTTATATTAAAATGTCATTATTTTTACATCTATATCGATATTTTGATACACACTTTTATGAAATAGATAAAACTGATTTCATACAATAATAAATAATAAATAGTTAAGGAAACTATAAATATTATTGTGTGTATTTGGAAAGAAACTTTTTATTCAATTTTAGATTTTAGATTTATAAAATATTATATATATTTTTACATTATATTAGAATACACACAATATTTACAATCACTAGTATTTTAACTTTACAGTTTATATCACATATCTTCACTTGGTATCATTTTCTGATATCAGTTCTTTTATGGAATAGAAAAAGATTTATATGTATAGTAATGTATTTAGAATTTTATATAAAATTTATTTTGTTAAGAAAATAAGAGATTAGGTTTGAAAATTTTATGTATATACATATATATAAACATATGAGTGGCACACGTTTGGCACATTTTTTACTTTTTTGAAGATAAGTCTTTGAGATCCATAAAACATTAATGTCTGAAACACATGACGCTACTGTGTCGTACAAGTGCACGTGATAGGTAGATACGTGATTGAGATAGACAGTGCCGTAAACAATGATTTACCACTAAGAATTCGTTTGCGATTTTGATCGGATTCCGAGTTTGAACAAAAAGACTGATTTGTTTGACTCAGCAAACAATTGAGATACAGTTTTTGAAAAATAAAAAAAAGTTTGCTCGCCAAAAAAATCCCGCTTTACGTTTACATTTAATTAACAACTCAATAATAAATTAAGAAATGTGTAACGCGTACAACTGCTCAGCTTTTTTTGAGAGAAATCTGTCGTACTCCCTTTACATACCTATTCACTGAAAAAGACGATGATCAACAGAGACGTGAAAATTGAGGGAGTGCAATCGAAAATGTCAATTGCGACCTAGCACAAACGGATGCACGCAGGCAGCTTCCACGATGCAAGACTGACGTCGTTCATAATAGAGAATAATAGAAAAGTAACGTGCGTTACGGCAATATCGAGTCGTGCTCCACACGGTTTTTCACTCTACAGAACGTCCAAGCACTGTGCATACATCGTTTGACAATCGTTTTCGCGATACTGTGAAGTACTGGATGAAAATGCCGAGGACGCGCCGAGGCCGCGCCGTCGTAGCCACGTTGCTACGTCGGGATGTCACAATGGCGCGTACATAAATGGCAACATTGCAATTTCTGTGATCACAAATTCATGACAATTATTTTTAAATATGGTGGTTTTTTTTAAATATATTAGCGAGGTAAACAAACTACATATTTTGGTGTAACAAATTTAATTTGACAAATTAAAAGTCAGTCGGAGTAAGAGCTATCACACACAAATTATTTCTTATAAAATATTAATTAATAGTAAAACACTTTGATAATACAAAATTAAAATTTATAAAACTTTACAAAAATAATATAATAAAATTATTTTTTTATGCGCAAAGAAAGTTTAAATTAGAAATAGTTGGAGAGATTACATAAATATTGAGATACATTTAATGCATGTCATACTTTATTTCCAGCAGCAGGATGTCGTTAAAAAGTGCACCCAGTTAACAGATGTAAATATATGTAGCAGTAGAAGAGACTACGGCCAGTTAAATAGATTGATTAATCGAATATACGTTTGAAACAACACACTGAAGACAAATGAACATATATTATTCATTGACACACAGCAGATACACTGATCGCTTAGTTGGCCGCACTTCGTCATGAATGAATGATATTAAAAAATTCATACACACGTATTATACTTTTATATTCCTGTAAAATTTTTGTTCTAAAAAAACCACATAGAATTAAGTAAATATTTTTTCCAAAAGTAATCGAGTAGGACAAGTAAGCTTACATTTTTGTTTCGAGACATTTTCAAATCAAACATTTATACACACAATATTTGGTTAGTTTGTATATCTTACATGATGAATTTTAAGATAAACATTAGCCTAAGTAAATGATTTTAGCTGTACTTATGAATAAGAAAAATAAATATCTATAAATATGAAGAAATATATTAACATAAACAAATATTCTGATATTACCTATTTGTTTTCTATGCATGAAGTTAAAAAATGTAATCATACGTAAAATCATAAGGCAGTCAATTTGAAACATGACTCAATTTCATGAATGAGATCTTGTGATTCTATTCTTTGAATCATTCATTAGATAATATACAATACAAACTTTAAATTACCTGCATTTATATGGATATTTACACACACTACTACTTGAAATAATACTAGATGAAAATATATGATTTATATTATGTAAATAATTTCGGGTGTGTGTTTACGATTACGATAATGGCTTATGAGCCATGAGCAGAGAGAAGATTGAGAGCGGCCATGAGCTTATTTTATGTATTTTGATCAACGAGCGTCACATACATACACTACATAAACAAACTCAGTGAATAAACATACTATCTTTTCGATTGATTTGGTTCTGTTCCGTGCTGTGCGCGCGCGCGCTCTACCGCGCGCGTCGATACTTCGAGAATCGAAATATCGCACGGTTCGATACAGCGCGCCGCGAAGCGGCGGTCAGTCGTAGTAGACGCACGACGCGGTACGGAGCTTCGTTCAATTTGTCCCGCATTTCTTGCGATTATTGTTGTCTCGCGCGCGAAAATCAGTGATACGCGTGTATTGCGTAGTGTCCGGTGTTTCCAGTGATTCATAATTAACGTGATAATCGCGCCGGTAATGCTAATTGGCGAGTTTTACGGTGAAATGTTTCGCGGCCGTTCTCGCGAAGCGCGCGGCACACAAAATGGAGGTCGCGCGACGCGAAGCACAACTATGTTCGACTTGTCTCGTAATTTGTCGTGATTGTTGTCGTCTCGTGTGCAAATATCAATAGTACGTGTGTGTCGTAGTGCATCGGGCGTTCGCAACAATACGTATAATTAGCATCGCGGTAATGCTAATCGAGTTTACGATGAAAATGTATCGTGGCGGTTCGTGCTTCCGCAAAGTGCGCGTGGGAAATAAAGTGTCGCGTATGCGTGTTATTACAGCTACACGATTATAAGTGATCAAGTAAGTACATCTTCTTAGATCATTATTTGCTGTTGTTAATATGATGTAATACGAAACTACTGTATGTTTTGCGTTTTTACAGGTGTGTGAATACTACGAACTATCTCGCACGCGCCGGTTCGATTTATTTCAAGAATTGGACTGGTTGCTTTGTGAACTGGAAAAGAGAACAAGAGACTGTGAAGACCTGCAACTGTCCACACAACATATATGTAATCATCAGGAAATCAGCAAGGTTTCAGTAAGCAGCATCAGAATTTCTGGAGTGTAATCAAGTACGTTTCCTTACCATCATTTAATGTTTACATTTATACATCTTGTTTTCTTTTTTAAAAACGCTACGGATGCTTTATAATATACTTGTTCATGACCGTTCAGACTTTTCTCAAGTAAAAAGTGACAGAGTTTATATGCGCGAAAATTTATTATGTAGCGACAGACGATAACATAAAATGCGACAGGAGAGTGGAGTATCTATTTTATCGTTTGACATAATACAAATATAACTTTTCTAAATTATCAATTGTAAACAAAATGTCTATCAAAAATTTAAAATAATTATTCACAGTTGCTCATTTTGAAATAAGGATTGATTTTCTTTATATTAAAACAAAATATTAAAAGTACATTCTGTAAATATTTACGCAGAATAAAGTTAAAATAGAATAAAAATGTAATAATGTTCATACAATAAGAAATATATTTGATATAAAAAAATAAACATTTATAATAGATTCCGTCATATTACAATCAAGAATAGTATGACTCAATTTGTAGAGTTAGTAATACAATGAATTTTTATAAAAGTTTTTTTTGTTTTTTATCTATCCATTTTTTTCTAATAAAATTATTAATTTTGATATAAAGTATGCAAATACAAGCGAGACATATACTCAATAAACAAGCAAAACAGATAGCCAAGCACAAAAACGGTGCACTATAATCTATCCATGACATGTCGTGCCAATGATATCGTAAATGCTTCGAGTTTGGAAACTTTATCACGTGTTCTATATTCCACACTGCTCTATCTATAGGTTTTACCAATTCATCTTGCACAATCGCCGACATTTTTTTAATATTGTTCAGATACCTGTGGAATTAAGTTTAATTAAACTATAAAATATTTATACATCTTTACATATTGACAGTTCTTTCAAAAACTCATCAATCCTGCGTTTATCTGTTAATTTAAGTAATTTACTTATCATAAAGTAACTTACATATCATAAATTTTTATACTACGCATTCAGATGTAGTTTATGTAAAATGATTTTAAAACTAGAAATTTGATTCAACAAAAAAAATATCGAAACTAATCTTTGAAAGTTTACACTGTCAAAACAATTCTGTGTGAAAACTATAGTCTATGTTCACGTTTTATTTTCGACGATTTCCACGAGCGTTTGTACGACGAAGTCCTCAGTCAGGGTATCGATGTTCAGTTTCAGTCCGATACCAGCGTCTAGGATTTTACGTGCGTTGAAAAGTTGATCCCCGAAAAAAGGTATTGCAACTACCGGCACGGAATAGTGCACCGCCTCTTGCAACGACTGCAATCCGCCTTGCATCACGTACGCCATCACCCTAGGATGCGCTGCATATATAAAAGCGGTCTAAGTACATAAAATACCGTAAAATGATGTTTTACGGATTATGTGCTTGCAAACATTACCTGAGTATTGGTGTAACGTGTGTGCAAGACAAAAAAAAATAAGAAGAAACAACAGAAAGAGAAAACAAAGTAAAAGTCGACAAAAGGTAGAGCAAAGTTTCACTGATCACGAGCAATCGAGAGCGAGATAGGATAGATTTCATAAAAATGTCCATCATAGTTGCATCATAGTTGTATTTATTTTTCTGCTCTTCACGGCCGATTGATCGCATTCGAGTATCAACGCGCGCGCAGAATTTTCCGGCGAAATTCTGCTCAATGCGCATTTTTTCTCAGCCACAAATGTCGGAATAGGATTTTTCATGATACGTAACGTGATATATTTCCCAATCAGGAAAAAAACACGTATTTTGCCTGTCTGTGAACTTGGAGAGAGATCATGCGCAACAATTGCAATTTTATTGACTTTAATTTCAGTATCACCGAAAAGAAATATTGATTTTCCAAATTTACAAAGACATTTGTATTAAAATTAAATTTATAGGATTTTACGGTTTCTTTCTCTCCTATGTAGAAGCGAAACATTTCGCGAAGAATAAAACAAGATCGGGAAACAATATGGAACAGGTCCCAAAACACTCGGGCCGAAAGGTTACGTATAATAGGTTGTTACACGTCGGAAATTTCAAAGTTTCGATTATAATTGCGTCATTTCTTCTAGTTACCAATTCGCATTTCCAGCATTAGTATACGTTCTTCGCGCGCAGGCAACCGCCGCCTGTCTATCAATGTGCGCGCAAAACTTTGTGCACGTTTGTGCATTTGCATCGAGCCCGTTGCGTTACTGCCAACAGGAGTTGTTTGTCAGAATTTCCCGCGAGAATTTCACCGCCGCATGCGTCATGAGTTATCGTTTCGCTTCGTTCTCCCTGTACAAGACCGTGGCCGTATTTTCCGTCGGTCGCGACGGTGTTGCTGCGCGACGTTGTTTTATCGTTTCTTCTTGTATGTTGCAATTCTTATCCTTAAACGGCTACTACAAAAATAACGGATTTCACTCTTTTTTGAAAGTTGTGCCTGATATCGACGTGTGCGTCGGCTTTTCTTATATTTCACGTTATACTTTTCTCTTTGATATGCCGCGATAGAGAAAGCCGGCAAACGCCGCGTTCGAAAATTCAAGCATTCGAGTAACGCGATATCTTTTGATCGGGGTGACGACGGGCTTTGATGATCATTTCGAAACGTTGCAATGCCGTTTTGATCGCCGGAAATTCGTTCGGCTTAAATTCAGCTCCGCGCGCATATTTCCCTATGTAAAGGAAAACGTGTTTCGCGTTTGTTGGCGCCAAGCGGCACTGAGAAATAACGTGGCCGCGATGTAATTAAGTTCGAATCGTTTAAAGACTCGGAACACCGTAAAGAAGATTTCGCGTCTAAAGAATGTTACATCTAGTTTGGAGGAAAATTAACGTCTTTTGTATAGATAAAAGCGATGCCAAAGTCGAAGACTTATAACTTTGTTAAATATCTGCTAGCGATATAGCCGGTACATCGTCATCGTTGTTGTTATACGTACATCTTTATCGCGATGAATTTTGCTAAACCAATCTGCGAAAAATGGCAAAATCCAGAGAGGTTGTACACGGTAACAAAATTGGAGTGTAAATAACGATCCAGGTATAAGTTTCTTAACTCGTTTACGGTAATCGTAAAGCACTTAAGCACTTTGGCAATGTACGGGATTCTTACGAGATCGAACAATTAAGTTGGAGTTCTGGATTTTACTCGCGCTGGAAAAGTTTTGGTGAGATTCTAATGAGCCAGCAAGCTGTAACGATCCTTATTTATCGAACAGAAATTATCGGCCACGGATTGATTAATAAGATGTTTACTGTATTGTTCTGATAAACACAGACTATTTATAAATTTTGTTCTATCTAAAATCAAAGCTGAAAATGCGTTGTGTAAACGAAAATCGCGTGGCTAATGCAAAAAAAAAAAAAAAAACAGCAACAAGATTGTCAGATAAGATATTCTCTCATGATCCTCTTTCATAATCCTATCGATTTCCTATCTTCAAACACAAAGAAAATTTCAGCATAAAATGTTTTTTGTCAAATCGCTTGGTAAGTGCATATTTCGCGGCGGTTGATCCGGCTCTTTTCGAAAGAGGAAACGAGGTAAAGAGGTGGTCAGTTTTGCTCTGGGCAGCCTTACCGAGGACCGCTTGCTGAGGCGCCCACTTCACAAATTTGATATTGGCCGGATGAATGGCCATGTGTCCGTCATGTTTCCATAGAACTCTTTGCTTGAGCGAGCCCAGGGCGTTGCACAATGCGGTCAAAAGCTCGGTGGGTAGCTGGTGAGTTTGCAGGTTTGAGCCCAGAGAGAAATAAATGGCGCCATCCCGAGCATTGTCCAGGAACTCTTGGATCTCCTGGGAAAAATGGAAATTTCAGTGTATCTTAACTCAATCAAGCCGAGAATAAAGATATAAAACTTGCGGCAAAACATGTCGTGTTCAAGTGATACGAATATAAGACTGTGAAAACAGATGATTATATTATATCGCGTATGAATTAATAACATCTTGTTCTCAGGAGTTCTCAAGAGTTCTCTCAGAAGTTAAATTTTTACAAAACAATTAAAATAGAAAGCTTGATCGTAAAGTATCACATATTTCTCACTTAAGAAACCATATTGTATTATAAAGCATCTCATTAACTTTCTTCTCGTCTCTTTATTTATTGAATTTACCGGGCTGCAATTCGCATTTGCAAAGTTGCATTAGTCGCTATAATAGGACACAAGTGAATCCGATTGTGCTATTAATGCGACTGATATTACTGATAATACAACTTCCTTTGTTAATTACGAAACGTAGTCCGGCTTTTATGGCAGGCACTGCGATAGTAATGCCATATGCGCAGTGTGTAGCCGAAGGCTTTGTCCTATTAATTACAACTGTTCACGGATTTCGATACGTCCGAGTGTATGTGTATAAAGACGAGCATACATTGTCACGTTCTGTATCTCGACATCGTTTCGGGATCACGTGATAACTGCAGTTATCCTTCTGCCATTGTCTTCGCACTAATTATCGGATAACTTTAGCTCGAGTTGCTTCATAAGATATAAAACGTTAAATAAATTATAAAACGTTTAATTGTTTGTATTGTTTGGTAAATTTTTTTTAAATATTCTTTCTCTTTAATATTCGTGGGTACTAAACCTGGTGAATTCTGTTTTTCTTGAAATGTAAATTATTTAAAAAGTTAGAGGCTCGCTTTTCACGCTCAATTTTCTGGATCAATGTCGAAGCACAAAACTTGACTATTACATAAAGATAATCTCTCGTCTATTTTTTTTGTTATATGGTGGATCTCTCTTCAACGAGATACACTCTCCTAATAATATTTTTCTTCTCAACTCTCTCTCGGGAGACTTACAACGGTTCGCGGTAAATAGCGATGACGTTTACTTTTACGTCGCCGCGCGCTGAGTCGTTGGTAAACTTCTACCAACTGACTATTACTGGTCACCTGTGAGAATAGTATGTATTTTCCCGGGAGAAATCATTCTTGTACGACATACACAATTTCGCTTTTCCTAAATGTACTTAGAAAGGGCAGAGAAGCGAAGCTTTAATCGACGTAAAAGTATCAACTCTCGGACAGGGAATCGTTAAACGTCGTTGCGCATTTAACTTGAGATATGAAACGTTAAATTATTCACTTTATATGTCTGCAATGTAGTTTTGCTGTAAATGTTTCGTTAAATGTGACTTGAAGTGAAAATATATATTATAGAGGATAACTGTTAAACTTTCAACAGTTTCAAATTTTTATCAAACACAATATAATATAATATTCTACATATACCTTAGGCAGAGGCTCGAATTCTTCTGAAATTTGCAAACTGTGAACTTCGATTACATGTGGCAGTAGTGGTTTCGGATAACCGAATATGTGACTGTTGCCCAGAATCACCAGGCTGTAGTTCTTATCGATATCGTAGACGGATGTACCGGGCGCCCATTCATTGGCAATGCGTTGAGCCCTCGGCAAGTGCCAGTATCGGTAATACAATCTTGTCCACGTTGTGTAAAGGATATTCCACATACGCTCTTTGATTGTCATTCTGTTCGTAAATGGATACGCCATGTCTGGGTTAAGACTAGGATCATCTGGATTTCCTGTCAATCACGATGTACATGAGATATATTCTTCGTGTGAAATAAAAATTGAGAAAAATTCATTCTACTTGTAAAACTATTAAATGTGAATTTCTTAAATATTCACACATTGCGTTTTTTGCTTCACAATTATATATTTTTTTTATTATTTCCGCTAAAATAAACGAACGAAAATTACTATGCAATAAAGCTTTTCTTCAAATCGCGACAGGCAGAGAAATTCGATACTTTCTACATATAGTTCTTTGGAAACTTCACCGGGAAAGATTATGTCGGATCAATGAAGGGAATGTTACTTTACTTATATTACTTATATTACTTCAGCACGTGTCCGCGTTCTCAAAACTCGTCCGGTTTTAATTGAAATATTTCAGTAGCAGCCACGGCGATCCATTTCACGGTCTATTACGTTCATTCGGAACGAGTACTTTCGGGTATCTTCAATTACGTCAAGGTAAAGGAATCGAATGGCAGCGAACTGACGTTCCCTCGCTACTTTTCCATCGCCGCTTCTCCGGCTCGGACCGGTACAAGTTAAAGCACTACCGAGTAATCTATCCTTTTCCACGAAGATCCCCAGTTTCCAATTGCTCGCACTTTCTGCTTTACCGACAATTTCCGCGCGCGGTAACGACGGGGACGTTCGCTGCCGTTCGTTGCTCACCCTCGGGGGTGCGAAACACCAGTAGAAAAAGAAAGGTTCGTCCGATACCAGTCTCCTATGCTCTCGCGCATTGTTACTCGAGTTGGGCGACGATGGCAAACAATGAGATTCGTGAGTTTCTCGACGCGTTACACGGCATGCTTACCTACGGAATCCATCACGTAAGGCAAATTGCCCACGCTCAAAAATCCCATCAGCACCGGAAAGTTGTAATATTTTACGAAAGCGTAATAACACTGGAACCATAATTGTTCTATAATGACTGCGTCGAACGTCTTATTACTCCTGCAAGCAAAAACGCGAGCTAGAGATTTGTTTTAGTTGAAAAGTTTCAGCTGAAAAATAAAGACCATTAGTCATTTCTGTTGTACGTATGTACATTACTCATATTATTGAAATAAAAACAAGAAAATTGCTAAAGTTTATGAAGTAGTTAAATATATATGACTTTTATTACGCTACAAGATTGTCGATGGCACTACTGAACAATTGCTCCTTGCATAGTTTATTCGCTTCCCACATATTCTTGTGCAGCAACGTGTAAGCTCCCATATGCCTGTTGAAAACAAACTTACTTAAATATCATTAGATTTCAATGACTGTGTACATGTAATATACAAAGTTATTATCGTAGTCATTTTGTTTGGTACAGTCAATTTGTGCAAAATATAATAAATATCTCACGCATTCGTACCTTAAGCCAGTGCAATCTTTCTTCCGATACGAAAATGATAAGTCAACATTGTCGTAATTTGACGGAGGATTCTGGAAATATTGAAACAAAGTTCATCATATCGCACGCGTGGAATATATAATCTCACAAAAAATAAATCGATACAAAAAGATATTCTATAAGGACATATCGGGAGAGAAAACGATAAAATACTACAGTTTGTGTGTGCTAGGCAATTATGCTTTCGTTAGTTAGATTTTACCAGTTTACGTGAACAATTTAATCCTTAATTTTGCCGCGAAAGAAACAGGACCATCAGGCCGTGAGAAGACACATTCAGCAAAGAGAAATGTTAGTAGAAGTAAATTGAAGCTAAACGAAGTTTGCGTAACTTTGAACTCGAGTTTAGAAAGAGAGAGAAAAAGAGGGATGGAAAAGGAAAATATACACAGAACGGGGAAAACGGAGTGAGACGTGAGACATCAGAGGAATGATCTGAGGAGACTTGAGAGAAAGATGTCAGAAAAAAGCGAGCAAAAAAAAAACTGAAAAAAGCAAAGTGATGAGAGAAAGAAAGTGTGAAAAGAAAAACATTAAATTAAACATTTATCATCCGCCAGTCTTTGTTTAAAATGGGTTTTATTATTGTAAATAAACAGAGTGAAGTTTTAAAGTAAAGTTTACCCACCTGATAACTTTCACAATCGCGTGACAGTTTATTTTATTTTCTTTCTAATTGGCTGTAATACCTGTAAACTGTTTAAACGCGGAAAGTGTCGTTTGCGGGTTAATCGCGGTAAAAGGCTGCCGAGAAAGATGAGTGAGGGGACAGAAAGATGTACGTACCTTTAGAGGAATTGTTGATACGACGGTAACTCTATGGCCACGAGCCGCCAATGCTTTCATTAATGCTTGAAAAGGTTGTTGGTGACTATAACTCGCGCTCGGACAAATACCCAGAATGCTGTATCCACGGGTGTGTTGGAGAGCGCGAAATAGTGAAATTGATAGCAATACGAGCGTCACGGCGCGCATCTTGGGCAGGGAAACACTTTCCTTTCGTGGATGTGAAGCGGCCGGTTCAATCTTTCAGAGAAGAATCGAGGCTGCCGGCTCCTTGCAGGAATTTTTAAAAAGCAACCGGAGCGACGGAAAAAAAACGAGGCGGTCGTGTGAAATATTCAATGCATGTCCCGCGATCAGTTTGCTTGGGGCCACGTTAAATAAGTGAGCGAGTTGTCCATTGGTCTGGTGCTTCTCACTCAGCTTTGCGGGAGAAATAATTCAAGCCTCGTGTGCGCGCGATGCGCGCGGACTTTATTTTTATATTTTTTCGTCGCGAGAATACAAAGACGGCATTTACCGCTTCGGAGAACTTCATTTCGTTATCTCTCGATGAGAGTGAGACTTATCGGGATCGTTTTAATCGTATCATTAACAGCGATTGCTAAAAATGACGACGTTGTTTATACGACGTTTTGGGAAATAGTGAATAAAAGATAAAAATATATGAGTGATATTTATGATATCAAACACATATATGTTAAAGTAGCCAAATAATAGAATTTATAGACGTAATTAGAGTAAGAAATTGAAAGAAATTTGCTCAAACGTAATTATTTCTATTCTTGTTTCTGTGTGTTATATCTTTACGTTTAACAAGTTTTATAATATCAAGCAAGATTTCATAATATATCTCTACACTCTTCTGAAAGATTGACACGCGTATAAAATAAAAAAAAAACATAAAAGACGCTACATATCTTATTTCAGAAATAAAATATTCAAATTGTATACGCAAGAGGGAGTAACAGGAGAAAATATAAACGTACGAAAAAACAGACAGATAGAGACAAATCACTCACTAACGCGCCATTACCTTCGACATATGACTCGTCCGCCCTTTCTCTTCTCGTTACAAAAAGAAGAGGGCTTAGATTGAGCGTAAAAAGTAATATTGTTGGTGGAACGAAGAAAAATATCAGAATGTCTTGTCTAGAAAAGAAATGTTCACTTGTAACATTTATTTGCTCTCAAAAAATTTTATGACACAGCTTTTCTTTATAATTATACTTTTTTTTATTATAATTTATAGCAGCTTTCCCTGTATTAAGTACTGTCTATTAATCATATTCGCATTAAAAAAAAGGTAAATAAGAGTTTGTGTAAGAGCTAATTTTAAGTAAGATATAAAGCGTAAATCGGTTTTTAAATACGGCAACAAATAACAGAGAAGAGCACATGTAAGACATTTTACTTAAAGAAAATTGATATTGTGGTGCGCGTCTATTTTGATTTTTTTCATTCATAAAGCTTTAGTCATGGAGAATTATTGTGAACGATTTTATTGTGAACAAATAAAATTGTGCACACATAGTTGCACAGTCGCGGCTGTTGCGTGGTTGCGCGGTGTCGCTATAAATTAAAAATGTCTGACGCTTCGCTCTATCGATCGACAATGCAAATTGTTCCCGCTCAAGAACAAAAGGATTTTGCATAGCTGTCGTAATTACGGGTTTAAGCACAGTGCGTTAACTTAACACTGTAATAACGCTCGAGATACACGAAAAGCCTCTCGTTAATTTGAACTGCTGTACGCGTCTTCTCGGTATAAAGACTAAGAGCGGTGCATCGTGGTTGTCTACCGGAAAAGTCGCGAAAAGTTGTCTTTCAAGCTACGCTTCTCGCGCGCGAGATTTACTAAGAATAATTTTCACATACACACACACATAGTCGCGTTTGAAAACTATCCGTGTTTGAAAACTATCCGTGTTTGAAAACTGCCGTGTGCCTTTGTAGTTATCATGTCAAATATGTTATACTCGAAAATTGTGCACACTTGATTACATATTACTTTCTTTACGTTTTGAGAATAAGTATCATTATTTTGCAAGACTGTGCATGTTTCTCAAAGCGATTTCCTAATAGAGGTGTACGTCATAACTTTAAAGAGCTCCGCTGACGTCGCAGATAGGCAGCAAATTCGAATCACGTGTCAGAGTCAGATGCGTCTGATAAGGGTTGGGAGCACTTTTGATGGAGTCGCGGTCGAGGTTCATCTTGAAACTTGACGACAGCGCAGGAATGAGAAAGGTGATGAGTGGAAACTAAGTTTGACAAATCGTCCGGCAGAAAAGTAAATAGTTCTAATGTGTCAACGTGACAGTCAAACCGAAAATATAAATTGCTTGATAAAAAAATGATAAAACATTTATATTTTAAAGAGATATTTTTCCAACTTTTATTTTAGGGAAAGTATGAATACATGTTTTATCCCTTTTTATATTCAACTATTTTATATTCTGTCTCTCTATAATTAGAAACGTTATTTTTTTACTGCCAAATTATCACTTGCTTGGGACTGTTGGAATCAATAGGCAAGGTGTTTTGCCGTGAGAAGTTATTTTTTTATTTAAAGAAAATCGCATAAAAAATGCTGTATTTACTGTAGTTGGAAAATTAAAAAACAAATTAAACTTTTATAAAAGCCGTTATTAACATATATAGCAAAATAATAACTTGTTTATATGAAATTGAAGTTAGAATATGTGCAGTTTACGTTGTTTGTATTAACATGTCAATATTACATACGCGTACAAATAGTGTTGAATGTTTTATCTCATATATATATAGATGTATTTTATCTCATACATATAGAGTTTTATCTCATATATACAGGCGTTTTTACATAAATAGGCGTATTTTGCACTTGTACAAACATTAAAAGCGACAAACATATTTTTCTCCGTACCGTGTATATATAATTACACTTAAAACAAATTTTTAAAATAGTTAATAGCAAATATTATCGCGTAAAGTGGAAACATACGCGCAATGTAGTGCGCGTGTCTGTGAAAGATATGTCTCTGTATCAATAACAAAATTCGATTATTCTCGTGACGATTTGCACGATTTTTCCCCGAGCCTTACGCACGTGTTTTAATCAGCCTGTTGCGGCTGTCATCACTTTTGACAAAACGACAGGCCTCTATATCGAAATCGGCCGATCGGACTTGACCAGAAGGGCATTTAGGATATCTGTCATTTGCGGTTTAAATTACTCTGTGAATAATAGTGTGTTCCTGACTCTGTAGCATCACGGGATGCGCGAGAGTGAGGTAGATAGGTGGATTACGCGGCAAGGGTGTACAGGGATGGGTTAGAAGAGGCCGAGTGCGCGCCGAGGGTAGGTCGCACGCCTGCTTTTGTCAAGCCGCAACATGAGCCGCAGCTTTAATACAATACAATAGTGTTGAGAG
Source organism: Pseudomyrmex flavicornis (assembly GCA_014825475.1). NCBI lineage: Eukaryota > Metazoa > Arthropoda > Insecta > Hymenoptera > Formicidae > Pseudomyrmex > Pseudomyrmex flavicornis. Next base: position 110,441 of record QVNW01000045.1, read on the forward strand.
GGTGGAGATGAGAGGCAGTGAGCCGAAAGGAGAGAGCCGAGCGACGAGCTTACGCGTTTGCGGGCGCAAGCGAGAGAAAGTTCGGCACGACAGCAAAATGCTGTGTGTGTCAGTAAGTAACCGTCTAGATTTGTACGCCCCCTCGCCATCCTGGAAAAGCCAACAGACTGCCAGAGGATGTGTCAGATTCAGCCGCGTATGTTTTGCAAGAGCCTTACTACCCGCTTCTCCTCTCTTTTCTCGCTATTCCATCCCCTCTTTCCTCCTCATCCTTTCTTGTCGCTCTCTTTCTCTTTCTCTCTCTTCCCGTCTCTCTCTCTCTCTCTCTCTCTGTGCTGTTTCGTATTCTCTTTCTCTCGTGTCCTATTCCACGGTTACAGCCTCATATTTACAGGGACGGACGATCTCTGTGTAGAACTTAAAACTTAAGTTTTCGAAACAACAGAAAGAAAAACGTAAGATCCACAGTTATTGTGAAATTTTGTTTTAGGAAGTTTTGTATATAATTTTTGTAGTTTATTTGTCAAATATATTGAAAAAAAATTCAAATATTGTTGCGTAATATAAAGAAGCGCGTTATCTTCGACGTTTTTTTGTTTATCTGTATTTGCGATACAACGCAAGAAAATTTGAAAACTCAACTCCATCTCTTCGCTAATCAGACACGCTACAAACAGTGTTGTTTGAATTATGCTACGCAGAAAATATTTTACACAATTTTTCTCAAAATTTTTCTTTACAACAGATATTTTCTCGAAAAATATCTGTTTAAGTGTCTCTCTGAAGCGAGGGATTTCTCAAGATATACATAGATATACATATTAGCAGCTTGCAAGCTCGGAAAAATCATCGTCCGACCCTGCACAGTTGTATCCACTTGCAAATCTGTCGCTATAACTCCCCTGCCTTACGCGAGCCATCCTTCTCGCGAATTCTGAGTTTTTGCGACTGCGCTTATGCAAGCGAAATCCCGGGTATCTGCGGCTAATTTCGCGGACCCTAGCGAGTTTCCTGCACGGGAAGCCCCCGCGCCATATGGCGCGCGGTTCGTGAATTCCCTCTGCTCCGTTAATGTTTTGTTCTGGATTGTAAGGTACGGCTGATTTTGTCATTACTCTGTGTGTAGCGTGAAACGTCTGCGAGTTTAATGTATCTCTTGGCAGATCTTGGTGTTTCTTCTGTGCGCGATTAAGTTGTTTTTAAAGTGCGGCAACACGCACACATACACACACCGCGAACGTAATTAGCGCGTAACGTCATTTGCAGATTCGAGATCATTAAGGTCGGAATATATTTTCACGACGAGGAAACACTGTTTGTATGTAAATTTTGCTCTCGAAAAATCTATGGGGAAAATTATTTCAAATAGTGAAATACTCTTCAACCGATTAAATCGGGATGTAAGTTCTGCGGGATGGAAATTTTGCACAATTATCTAAGCAACCTTAAAACAGCTCGTGCAATTATATAATATACGCGCTTAGGTACATATTTTAGCCGAGCATTCTTTGTGAATTGCTAGATAAGTTTGCGACACGACTAATGAGATTACTTCTGGTCACCGAGTATTATAGTCAAGACCCGGGAACTTGCTGGATTTCTGAGTCGTGTCAAGGGTTACCCAACATTCCGCGAAACTCGTCTCTTGGAGATAAAGTTAGCATAGCGTTAACGTAGAAAAAGATAAATATTTCCAAGCTCTCCGTGGTTGCATAATTTTTATAATAAACATATGAAAACCTGCATATTCAGGATTTTACGTTAGAAATATTTTTCTACTTCTATGAACTTTTGAGAGAATTTATCGTAGCTCTTATTAACCCGTTGCTTCTCAAAATTAGTTACTTGAATTCACCTGACGATCAAACTTTCATCCGGGCTCACATCATTTACGATATCCAAAGCTCTCAGTATAACATATGTTTCTATCGGCAAAGGATAAATTTATCACGAAAATGCAATTTGCACGGCTGGAGCCGCTAGTGTTGAGCGTGCGAGTACCTATCAAAGCTTCGTCGGAGAAATATTTCGCACGCTTGATCCATTTACGGGATGAGCTTTCGGCGCAGGTGACAATAACAAACCAATGGAACACCATATACGATGGTGTGTGTGTGCGCGCGCGTCCCCGCGCTTACTCGGACATTCAACTAAATCCAACATGACCGAGACAATTTCGCGAGCAGAAATAGAATTCCGAGCAAACGATAACTGCACCTCGGAAACATCGAGACGTCGAATCGGCTTTGTAATTCAAGACGCGCTCTTGCATGTGTTATTTCAGATAGTTATCACTATCGTAATATCGTACATAGAAAGATACAAAGTTGTATCACCAGCGCGATTCTCAAGTTTAATTTCGAGGATTCGATCTGCTTAATTTTACGAAACGCGCGCCGCGTTCACTACTCGTTAACGCCCGTGTATGTTTCCGTCCCTCCCGTAAGATGTATTACACCCGTTTTTTAATCTTTTCCTACGCTCGGCGCGTCTCTTCGAGAGCAACGTATTGTGCTTCACATTACAATATTGCGAAGTCGTCCAGTAATGGAAAGGGCCAGACGAGGGACACAGCTGAAGAATATAAAAAGGGTAAGATCGAGCAAGAGATCCGGGTAAAAGAAAAGAGGGGTCTAGGAAGAAAAAGAGAGACAACGGAACGAACACGTAAAATCTCGAAGCGCGTATAGGATGAGTAATGAAACGGTCAAAGAGAGAGAAAGAGAGATAGTAAGAAAGATAGAGGTTCTCTAATCCTCCCGGATATGAGATAAAATCGTCAGATGAGAGAAGAGAGAAAGAGAAGACGACGAAGGGAAATAGAGAGAATGGATACAACAGATGCTCGTAAACCGACGTAGAATCGAAGAAAATCCGGAATCGTTACATTGAGTACCGCCATCGTTTTTAGATTAGGTTCGACCAAACACCACGGATACTGTTCGCTGTGCGAGAAACAAGAGTAGGGAATTTACGAAACCCCCGCTCGTAACTTTAAAATTCTGATACAATACCAGAGGAAAATGATCGGATTTAAAGAAGCGAACGCAATCGTTTCGCTCGGTTGTTACTCATAAACATAAAAAATCACTTTATTAGCAAATGATAATAAGTATTAAGTCAACCGAGTGCTTTTGTACACAGAGAGCATTTTTTTTTATCAAAAAATTAATTTTAACGTACAAAAAATAAATAGGTCGGGTGTCTTTTTTTTTTTTATATAACAATTACGAATTCTTCTATAGGTACTATCAATTAAGCAAGTAGAGTCTCTAGCAAATCTTTTCATAGAGTACACAATTATTTGTCCTAGCCAGTTGGGAAAGGGTTTAAGAGACTCGTAAAATTTATTCAGCGCGAACTCTACAATTAGAAATGTACGATTCCACCAACGAATCAACGATAAAGGGCAGGTCCGACGAAGAAGGCCGCGAAATTTTGTGGCGTTGAATCAACTTAATTAAACTCCTTAATCCATTTCTATAACGTCTTAATTCCAATTCTCAACGAAGTTTGCGGAAGAAACTTGCGCAGTCGCATGTCGTTTTCCGCGTTGAGAAATCTACCGAACGAAAACTGAAGGATTATGCACCCTGATGGAAGAGGAAATGTCGCGTCCTTGCGATAACCAAGCTTGCCGATCGTGCTCCTTCACTATGCTGGATATTTCAATTAAAAGCTCGGAACCGGATGAGAGTCCACTTTATCAAACGTTAAGGAAAACAGCGAAGTGGCATTCCAAAAAACATTTGAAAATTTTATTTTATTATCAAGTATTAAAATTGAAATTGACTCGCTCGAATAAAGAACCTGACGCTTTTTATTTTTTTATACTATTTTTTTAATACTATTTGTATTGAAAATATTAATTGTATTTAAAACAATTGAATTTGTAAAACGCCAAAGTAAAAAGTAAGTTTTACTATTTGACGTTTGTTTCAAACAAGAAGTAACACAAAAGGATAATACGAATTGAAACTGAATTTTTCTTTATTTATGGCAAGAGAGTATAAATATAGATTATAATGTGTTGAACTTAATTAACCAACGCTCATTGAAATTGATGTTAACAAATTGGATGTATGATACAGTATTACAATTATCGAGGAACACAAAAATCGGATTATCGACAAAATTGCCGAGTTGACGTTAACGTAATGGGGACAGGCAATATTATTTATGTAAACTACCATGTCTCATGCAATATTAAAACTTCGCATGCATTATTATACTTTACCGCGTGTTAAATTTACACATTTGTCAATTAAATGTCACATAACTAGTTCGAATGTTTTGGAAGGTTCTTGATCAATAGCGTTTTCTCTAATACCGTAGTGTGTACATAGAGCGAGAGATATTATTTTAAAATATTATTTACTTAATAATCGAACCTTCGTATACACACGTATTTTTTCATTCATAAAAAACATGTTTTCTATCTGCGCTTTTCTGTCAAATGCTTTCGATAAACAGCACTTCCATACAAGCTCGACAATTGAAAGAGCCATGATTGCATTTGTCGATCAAAAAAGTTATGATATTGCGTGTACGTGTGTGTCTCTTTCTCTCTTTCTCTTTTTGTCTTTTGTTCTCTTGTTGTTTAATCACTACTTCTCCCAAAGGCAAAAGGTGAATCGAGTATTAACTGTTTGCCAATTTCTGGCGTGATTTAAGACCGTCGACCTGTTTGCTACTGGGAAATCAGAAAAGTTAAAGCTATCGCGGCCCAGGCTATACGAACTGTCGCAGTGTCGATAAACGTTCATAACATTATTGGGAGTTGCATCGTGTTCGTTTCGATTCAACGCGGATCCTATAAATCGTGCGTGTGCGCTTCGCGTGCGCGCGCGTATCGATCGATAACCATTCCGCTTCGGAACTCTAGACGAAATTGTTTCGCGAATTCGTTCCCGCGTGCATCACGCATTGTTATCCTCGAATATCGTTGAATTAGGTAATAATGAGGATATTGTCACGTCGGATATTATTTAAATTGATTTCTCTACGGCTGGTACACACGTCGGAATATTACGGAGCGCGATCGCCACCGCGCGCGTTCACAGAATCCGCGGGAAAGACGTGACGTTGAATTGATTAATCCTAATTTGCACGTCATCACACAGGTGTGACATCGTGTCAACATATTATTCCGTGCGCGTGTCAAGTGACATTTATATTTCCGTATATTAATCCATTCGAGTTGCGCGTCTCATAAATTGTGCTCGCGAAATTCCGCGAATCCGGAAATTCACGAATTTACAACTTTAATTCCGTCGTACTCGCGTTGGTAGAAATAAATTCAAACGGAACGATAAATACTTAAGTGTCGTCCTCTACACGCGTATATTTCCTTATCGTTTGAACAAACGTCGTTGCGCGCGCTCGCGCAATTAAAGATAAATCAGATGTTGCATTAAATATATAGAAGCGTCTTTGTGAAACGACACTAACTTTTTCCGCGTAATCACATCGTCGATGCCAGAGTCTCGCTTTTTTTTTTTTTTATTTAGCCGGGAGTTCTTTGAGAAAGAGAAAGGATCAGTCTGAAGAGTACATCTTTACGTTACATTACACAAAACTGCGAGGTGTTTTTTAAATCGAACGACGACGTACGGAATTTTTTAGCGACGAACATCTGGAACATGAAAATATATATATATATACACGCGAATGTGCGCGATAGTTTTTGCATTGCTGACTGAACACGAAGCATCTCCGATATCTATCAGATATTATGCGCAGAAAAATCTGTGTAATATGCCCGCGAGACAACGACAACGAGAATGCGTGTAATGCTGTGCAGCGCGTAGCCGGGAGGAGAATTTCTTTGAACGTGTCTCGCATCGTCAAAGCGGTAAAAAAAGGGCAAAAATGGAGGCACTCGCGCTCGAGCGCGCAATCCCACGTTGCATCTGCTAAGAGCGTCCAATGTCTTTAAAGGTTGGAAAGATCCCTAGCAAAACATAGTCGGGGATGAAAAGTGCCGGCTGATATATGAAAGAGATGAATTTTTTGTACAACTCACCTGCGACATGTGTCTGTCACACGCTCAACAGCTTTTACACTAGTTGGCCAGACAACGCATATAGTACATGCCATTGCAATGAAAGCATTGTTTTGATCTTAAAATTATATGTAGGCGCGTATATAGCGTTATCTTATTCTCAGTAGTTTGTGACTGTTGTCACGTTGCCATACGTAGATTCTAGACTATCAATATGTAGGAATGTCAATCAAACCATGACACAATACCGATCTCTTAAAAATTTTCAAACTCCGAGCAGTCAGTCAGTCAGTTAGTTAAGTAATCGCAGTCGCAATTTAAAACCCGAAGCCACGCCGATCAATCTCAAGTGTCATCTAAACTCAAGTATTATAAAATCGTTGCGAACATAGATTGTAATTAAAAGGTTTCGTTTTAGATAAAAACGGTGGCGATTTCTACAAGTTATAATATTTTTTAGTATGTCAACAAATGTGTTTTTATATTTATTAATAAATATTACTTGAACAACAAACGCGTTAATGTAGCAGCACATAGAGATTAAAAAAAATAAATTAATAAATAATAAATTTGAAAAACTTGCTAAAATGCAAATTTTATAGATACATTTTTCGATGCCAATAAGTGCTTATTGCAACGCATTGTACATTTAAAAGTATGTGATTAATAAAAATATGAATAATTTACTGGAGAGTTTCCACGGTTTCGAGAATATTTTTCATTTTGCTGAAAAACTAATGTGTATAATAGATACCGCGAAGCAATTAATAAAGCTTGAAAACATAAAAGCTATCGATTCAGCAAGTGTTTTCAAGATACAAGTTATATAAACACCTATTGCGCACAAATACTTAATGGATTCTCATTATCGAACGGGCGCGTTAGAGGACATACATATATAGATATGTAATATCGTGATGTTCTGCTGATAAAATTTTCCAGTAATATGTTGCTCTGTGAAGTATTTATTATCTCTTTACTCTCTACAATATGTAGAGAGTAACGTGCGCGCATAATGGCGATTTTAAAATTCTTTATCGTGTTGCCTAATTAATTGTTTAATTAATTTATTGAAATTACGTCTCTCTCTCTCTCTTTCTCTTTCTCTTTCTCTTTCTCTCTCTCTGTCTCTTTTTCTCTTTCTCTCTTTGTCTCATTGACTCAAAAATGACAATAGAAATATCTCGGTCTGTCTCTTGCTTTTGTTTTACGGTTCAAATCCATTCGTCTCACGTCGGTACTGAATAGCAAAAGCGCGCACAGCTCGGGATAAACCCGTCCTTAATACGAACATAGAGAAGGTTGTCGGTCGCGTCTTAGTCCCGGGACGGAATGGCGATGCATGAAGCCAATTCTGAGCGTCGCCTCGAGCGTAAGCACGCACTGAGTGCAGTGAAATGTATCTGTAAACAGCCGTTTTAGAACATTCCGAGTTATTAAAATTTCCCGAGTTGTAATTTTGAATTATAAATTGTTTTTGAAATTGACAGTGTGTGGTATATCAGCAAAGTTTGCTATAACTTTTCCGTCGTATCTTTGACTTATGCCAATCGTAATTTTACGAAACAATAAATATAGAGTAAATACACGGATATTTACATATTTTTTTTCTCTCGCATTATCACTTATTCCGCTATTTATCACGCGACCCGCGTCGAGAGGTGTGACACATCCCTCTTCGTGCAAGATATTGCCGCTCGTCGGGACCGGACTTTCCGAGTCAAAGGCAATTGCCTGTTTATAGGCAGTACCCAATCTACATTGGACGGCGGGGGCGTTTACACCGCTACCGCTGCTTGAACAAACAAGATGTAAATTCGCCATGCAGTATCTAGTCAGGAAGCAAGTAATTAGACGCGTTGTTGCGGAGCTGGAAGCTTTGAACTCCCGTTTCGTATCGGGGCCACTGTTTTCTCATGTCTCCCTCCCCCCGGCTGTCGGCCCGTTTTCCTCCGTTTCGTAATCCTGATGTGTATTCCATCTTCTTTGGGAGTACACACAACTCGGTGGGTTTTGCCCCCACCCCAAAGTCCTCTGCATGTGAGCACGCACGTTCACGCGTCCGATCGTGCGGCAGGGTACATGTAAGGACACACAAATTTCGGTTCTGTGGATATAGCGATCTATCGCGCGATGTTAGAATTTTAATGAACACGTACGTACGTAGGGACGAGCGAATTGCGATATGCACAGAATTGACCATGCGTGTAAAGTGTACATTAGACACGATAAACGAGGAAGCGCGGATCGATTAATGCCGATTAATGACCTTTGTCGTGGTCTCTCCTATTTGCTGTTATAACATACTGCACGGAATACAAAATTGGATTTTTTCTCTGCAAGATAAAACAACTACATGTGATAGCATTCTAATTGCTTGAATAATCAACACACAGATGTGAGAAACATGTACTTATATTCTGAAACTTAAAAAATTCGAGGAAAACTATAAAAAGAAACTATAAAAAAGTAATAGAATAAATTCTTTTTATGTACGTATATATGTTTTTGTATTGTTTGTAATTCAAGTTTTTAAACTGTGTGTCACAATACACCAGTGTACTCTTACAAGTTATCAACCTTGTTTCTAACAGCGAACGTGTCCATGATATAAGACGCTATAAGTACCACACCAGTGGTACTACGCGAGTAAAACCGAATGTTTTCGCTCGTAACACGTATCGGAAGATGAAAGAAGTCGTGCTAACAGAAGGATTCCGTTGGTTCAACAAAACCATCGTACCAACTGGCGCCGCCTTCTACTTTCCGTCCGAGTGTAAAATCTTTTTTTGACTCGTTTGCGGTCGAGAACGACGGCGAAGGAAAAAAAGATGGCGGAGAGTTTTAGAGTAACTCGCTGGAGTACCGGCTGAAGTCCCGGAGGTAGTCCCCACTTTCAGTATTTACTGTGTGTTCGTGGAAAAAGTGTTGACGCTTTCGAAGATCGCTCTCTTTCTGTCAAAGGCCATCTTCCTTTACCTTCTTTGATGTGCTACTTTATTTTTATCTCCGCGTGAGAAGTGTTGAATTCAATTTTATTTCCATACGTGTGTCAAATCGAAATCATTATTATTCTCGAATTTTGTGTTCAATTACGTGACAATTTTTAGACAATCGACAATTTTGTTCGTTCCGTTGTATAATAGAATTGTGACTGATTGTGTTGATTCTCAAAAAACTCATTGAATAGAAGTGCGTCATAAAAGATATATTGCGAATGTACAGCGACAAATATTTTTTATAGAGGAAAGAAATCAAATTATACACGCAAGATACATCTGCTTTTTTTCATACATCTATTTCATCGTCAAGAAAAAACCAAGTTTGTTTCGAAGCAAGAGGGAAGGGGAAGAGTCACGTAAAATATTCAAAAATTGTGCGACGTTACAGCCGCGGTGGGAAGCGCTCGCCCGCGTCGTGGCATTTCTTGAACGTCGTTAGGGAAAGGCCCTTGAACGCCGGTGGAGGGCACACGACAGACAAACGAGGGGGTTGAAAGAGCCTGCAAAATGCACGCGGCGCAGAATATACCGAACTATATCAAACAGCACGACGGTTAATATTGGATTCCGTCGGAGAGAACGGGCGCAAGGATCGAACGTGTTTCTCGTTAAGTGAAGCAATTACCCAGACCTATCTGTTACTTAGAACACCGTCAGCAACCACCACAGCCTTTTAATTTTGAAGACTACCTCAGCATTACATCACAACCTGCGAAGCTGTGCATTTTTGGGTCCTTACTTTTTGTTTTCGGCGGTGGCGTCTATACAGTTGTGTCAAATTTTCACTTTCACACGTAGTTTACGTGAAAGAGAAGACTTGGTATTACAGTTATCATTTTATATGTACATAATATAAAATATATAATCGCTATATATATTAGTTCTTTATTTATCGACATACACGAACGTGTCTAAAAAGATAAATTTCTCTCTGCACGTGGTTTACTGAAAGCTTTGCATAATGTCTGCAACATTATGAAAAAATAGAATACGGATTTTTCTTTCAAAACGATTATATTGCGTTACGAGACGTTGCTTCGCGTAAAAAGCGCACGCTGAAAATTATTTACTCAATCGCGATGCTCTTCTTTAAAAAATCTGCGGATGCTACTTTTTTATTTTTATTTTTTAGCGGCGCTTGATTTTTTATAACACCCGCTTCCTGAATCGATAAATCATCGTTTCGTAACGAAGAAATTGGCTCGTACCAGATACTTGCTAATTATATACCCCGTACCGCGTCAATTTTACTTCACGCTGCGCTGTGCTCGATGCATCGGTAAACTTGTAAATAATTAACGAACGTTGCTCCTATCGTCGTTAACATCCTAGCCTGTTATTGGCTCTCCCTATTAGACGATATTGCCCTCAATCATGGCTATGCGTAAAACTCGTTACGTTTCCGGACGTGATAGCGAGCACATATCGCAGAACGTAGAGCTTCCGTAGAATCCGTTCTAAAACGTTTGTCTGATATATCTCGTGTTCCTGATATTTACCCAATTCCTCGTGACCGCGTTTGTCTTTGTCTCTTTAACGCGTTTCAACTTTGTCGCATAAATTCCAATTTTTTTCAACATTTGATCGCATGCGTTGAGTTATACGATCGTATATTACAGCAACGCTTTTAGTTTAATATATTTGAGCTAAAAGTTATCAGAATAATGGGAGATGTGACGTATTATGCAACCCGCGATAAATTATTAATAATCCTCTCAAGAGTCGTGAAAGCAATGTGTCGGTTTAGTCGTAAAATTATACGGAAAGGAAGAGGGGACATTTAAAGACGTTTCTATTCTTATTTCTATTCCACTTTTAGAAGTATGCGTCATGTTGCTTTTAATATACGAATGCAATCTGTCTTTTGGATTATCGCATTATATGCAAGGCTTTGTGAGCAATGTCCTTAATCCACCCTTCCGTTGTGGGATATCACTCCTGAAATTTTAGATGACCACGGTAGTAACGAACAGACGCGGGTAAGGTAAAGGGGTCGTTTGAAATTAGCCTCGGATTTTAGTAAGGGCGTCAGGTTTCAACGTGGCTGGGTGGCTCGTGTTAGAGTGTATGATCGTGCTTCACTCGGGAGGCATGCGCGTTGAATCTTAATTTGTGTTATTAGCTTTAACTGTCTGTATCGAGATCACGCGCATGACAGATATAAAGAAATGTTCTACAGTCAAATCCGAAAAGACCCTGATGTATCTTTTGTGTGTTGCCATTTAATATGTCACTTTTACCGAACCCGAATTTTAAACGGTTTTAACTTATACTCTTCCGAAGAGTTGAATGATAATTAATTAGATAAGAGAGAAATATTCTACCAAACGCGTATCACACTTCACGTCTCCAATCTCTCTCTCCCGGGCGTGTTCGCTCGCGGAGAAAAGGAGAGGAGGTGAAATACACTTCTTCAAGAAATTCCTACGATGAAGAAACGATTTACGAGGTAATATAAAAAATAACGGTTTAAACAGAGACGCCCGCGCGTAATGGAACGCTTAACATTCTTTTGTCTCTCGACGGAACAGCCTATCTCTCCAGATCATATCAGCTAATTATTTCATCGGGAAATTATTGTCCGGCCGGATGGGACTTCGTTTGGACCGACGGCGTCACCTCGTCGGTCTAAACATTTCCGACTCTTATCTTCCGGTTGGTGCAGCCTGAACAGGTTGTGAAATCGTTTCGCCGTAGTTCTTTCTTTTTTTTTTCCGGACGCGGGATGCTTTATAGCGAAGTATTCATTTGCAGAGCGCTACTGATTTTACGTAATAATGTCGCCGTCGTCAGTCCCGCTGTTCCCGGTGTTAATTGGCGGCGACGACAAGGATATAAATACGCACAGATTGTTCTTAGACTCGGTCTGTCCATTATGTAATTTGCACGTAACAAATCCTATGCTCTCTTTGTTTTGGTCTCATTATGTCGCTGATTCAGTGTTATACTATTACTTTTTTCAAGAGAAAAAGAGAGAAGCTAGCGTCAAAGTAATATTATTTTCACATCGAGTGTGTTTTCTTTGCTTCTGACACAGAGAAAGAAAGCGTAATTACACGTGTAAAAGTATACCATTAGAATGTAGATACCAAAATGAAAAGAATAAAGTACTTGCATACATTCTCTTTTCATGAGATGTCAAAGTTTTTAGCTCAGATATTTCAGCAGGATCTGAAGAATTTTAATAAACGAGCGCAAAGTTTGTTGCAGTTTTATTTACAATAATATAACTATATAAAATATTTAATATATATATTACATATATATAAAATTGCAACATAACAAAGAATGAAAAATGTGTTTGTAACTTCCTTACAAATTATTCTAGAAGTACATTTCAAGAAGATTTTGTTTTCAACTTATATATTTAACATATTGTCAGTAAGACATGTGAAAGAAATCACGTGAACTACACATAATAGGAAGGTTAATGTCGCGCAATTATTGTATGCTTTTCTAGAGTTTAACGTACATATATTTTAAGCTGCGCATTTGCTCCTATAATACACCAATAGCTATGCTCACGAAAGATGCATTGTGAAAGATAAGCGTTTCAGGGGGAGAATGTGGAAGAACAGTTACGGTGTAGATGCGGAAGGGATGGGGGATTGAGAGAAGCTTCTGAAAGGACAAAGTCAGACGCAAATCGTAATTGTTCGCTGTGTTAACTCGACGTTAAAATGGTTTCTCAGTTATTAATACCGCTGCGAAATTGTGCTAATCTGTCTTATAAGACAGTCGTGTGAGTAGACAACGTTTACATAGACGACGTAAATACTTTCCCGCGCGCGCGCGCGAAATACACGATAATCTTAATCGCGATGGTAGTTATTAACACTCTTAAGTTTAATGATGGCGCGTAACGCATTTCAGAAGAATCATGCGATTGCTGGCGAGACCTGAAACTTCTCAATTTAGAAACTTCTCAATGAAATGCAGAGAGTTTCTGCTTATTAATGAAAAGTTACGCTTTGAAATTTGTTGTAAGGTTAATCACAAAAATAAAGTTGGATTTAATTATTTACCCTTCTTGAGTTTAGAGCTCTTCAGAGTTATGCGCTTACTTCGAACGACGCGTACGACTTATGGTAATCAGAAATAGTTTTTTACATATTGCATGTGACTAAAGTATTATTTTGATTTTTTTGTTACATGAAAAACGGATTCTTTCCGAGAATATAAGCCGAAGAAATTCGTGATATACGTGTACGTGTATGTCTATAGCTGTGTCGACATTTCATCGACATGTGCATTTTAATATAATTTCAATAATCAAAAAATTAAATATTCGTAAAGCCTGGTCAAATATTGCACGTAATTTGTTACTTCTTTAAAGTTGATTATATTTATTTAATTAAATTATATTAATATTTGATCGTTAAACATTACACTTTTCATAAGCGAAAATTTATTTTGTAATATGTAAATGTATTAATTTGGTAACTAAATGAATAGCTCAATTAATTTTACAGTAAGTGATAGCTGTAAATTAAATGAGAAGATATATTGAAAAATGCTTTTATGTGATACATGTGCTAATATTATTCAATATTATTAAGAGGCTATATATTATTAACAATCATGGTATATTCCTTGGATGTATAAAGACTTACACAAAGCTTGACAGTCTTTCTAGAATTCCGTTCATTCATGATTGGGTGAATAAGGGAGTGCGCGCAAATGAGATGGGGAGTAGAATTGAAAATGCGCCTGCAGAACAGGGAAAATGAAAGCTCATCGTCGAAGAAGGTGGATCTCTTTGGTAATGATAGTTCATTCTACTAGCGAAGATTTTAACCGCGGTGAATATGGGAATCGAGTATTAGAGGCAAAAGGCGAGTAACGAGCCGTAATGAGCAATTTTCGTCCATTGAAAACGTTAAATTGAATTAAATTGCATGTCTATGCAATTCGTAAAGATCAAGTTTGAATGGGACATGCGTGAACGACATAGCTGTCTTGTTCTTTGCAAAACAAAAAGAAAAGAAATAACTCATAAATAAATAACTTTTGCCTAACGGATTTAACGTTTAACTTAATAATATTGTTTAGATATTTTTATATTAGATATTTTTATTATATTACACATTTTTATTTTTTTTATTTTTTATTTTATTAATATAGTTTGTTGTACGTACACACAAACAAACAAGTATGTACAATTTCTTGAGAAATTCTCAAATACTGCCAGTTGACTTTTTACATTCTTTTCTCCTCTCGCGAATATTTGTCAAATAAAGACTATCGCTCTATTTTCTCAAATGTTTTCTTGCATGTGTTCATTTCTTGTTCGTCTTATCTCCAATTGTCCTCGGTTCACTTGCGCAAACGTGCATCCTAGAATAGGGGGCGCGCACTTTCAGGATTTAATTGCGATTCTGTGACGAAGCTTGCCCCCGCGTTCGTTACCGGGGTCTGTGTGCTCTGCCGGCTCAAATTGAAAGCTTCGTTTCACACATGAACGTACACGGGATTTTCCATTTAACATATCTACATACACACACGGGGACGCGATTTCTGCTTTTCTATCTTCCTTCCGAGTATATCCGTGTGCCGTACGATTGTTTGTGTGAGCGCTACGCACGCTACGCGGCAACGCCAAGGATTACGTGTCACAAATTGGTATTACCTAACATCGCGAAACGCAGACACAGAGACAGGTGTGCACGCGGCATTTCTAGAGAAGTGTCTCGAAATGCTTCCTACATACCTGATGCGACTCGACGTAGTAAGTTCTAACGCGATTTCGTGACAGGCAATTTGCTTTGTAAGGAAATAATTGCAATCAGTTAGACCAGCCAGCGTACCGAATTTCACCACCGTTTTAAGGCTTCAAGAGCGAAACGTTTCGAAAGACAGAAGTTTATACGTTGTTTCGCAGTCGACACTGTAAATACAATTTCTGCTCGAGACTCGAGAAGGACGTGCGCACGCGCGTTTTCCCGGCTCTAAAAAGCGGAATTCGCGTATCTTCTCGTTACGCCAACTTATCGCGTTATTCCGGATGAATAGTTAATGTCCTCTAAGTAGTTAAAACGCAGTTTAAAGCGAGCTTAAGCGTTTTTTCGCGCGTCTCGTCGCGCCAATAGAATCCCCATCTTCCAATTAAAGTTGCGAATCTCCTTGAATTCTTTTTGCGCCTGAACTTTTCGCCTTTAGTCGGTAAAAGACACTGGCGCTGAATGCAGCTGCGTTCCCAATTTGTCCACCCGGTATTCGTATACAAAGGCATCGTCTTTCAAGGAACCTCGTGGGAACCGTTTTGACGTCGAGACTTTCCGATATAGATACGATATTATCGTACGTGTCTGTGTGAGCGAACTCGATCGCCGGTGTCGATCCTCGGAAAATTCAACTTTACGGGGTGTCTGGAGACGCTTGAGAGGCAACATTATGCGCTTCTCGACGATATTGAAAATATTTTAAGAAATCTGTCACTTCGAAGAATTCACCGCCACGATAAAGTCGCGCGGATTTAACAACATCGGTTAGAATTATTTGGGATAAAACTGGTTTTTCGTGAGATTATCGTAAAAAAACGGAAGTGAATTTTTTGATTAGATTTTAACAATCCGGTTATGTTTTTTATTCGTCATTGTTTTCTTCAATTGGTTATCGATTCTCTTAGAAATCTTTAAAGCGTCTGTGAACGGCAAAGACGAAAGAACGTGGTGCTAGATAATAAACTTGCAATAAATTCTTTGTATAATCGCGCACGCACTAAAGAAGAAGAAAAAACGAGCTGGAAAGAGAGAGAGAGAGAGAGAGAGAGAATATTTCGCCGAATTTAGGTGCTCAATTTGCAGATATAGAAGATACTCCCTTATTGTCTTGTGCGTTCATCTCAAGTTTCCCGCAGGAAAGATCGCACCCTCGCGCCGAACGAAATAAATCCGCCATCGAAACGGCTGCTACTACGTGTCGAGTCATTCTGCGGGTACGACACAAATTCCTTTTTCCCCCGAGTATAGCGCCATTTGAGGAGAATCCCGGGTAAATAGAGTGCCACTGACCGTCGTGAAAGACCCGCACATTTCGGTGAAGTCAGAGCTAGGTTGGCGACGTCTTCGATCTCGACTCGCTTCTCACTCGAACGATAATCGTCGCTTCTCAGAATTTTTACGCGTGAAATTCTCTTCTTCTTCTTCTTCACGGATCATGAATTCCTTCCATACGATATTACATTCGAGAGCGGTTTAGCTTATTTATTACAGACTACGCAACGTTACTTTTTGTCAATGTATGTATGTACACGATACGCGGAGTCCACGGGACAAGAAAAACTTTAAATCTGTGAAATTACATATTTCGGTCTTTGCGAATTTTACTGAATTATTTTAAAGGATGTATATAGATGTATACAGGAACTTTGCAAAGGGGATTAGGGATCGGGGAATTCTGATGAATGGTTTCGTCAGAAGATAAAACGATTTTGTTTACGTGAACAAAACGTGTGTACATGTACGCGACCAATTATCCACTGTCTTTGTTGCCGCGCTTGACGCGTCGTTCTCCCTTTTGTCGTTACATAAATAACAGTAATCCCAGTCCTCTCTACAACCGGATTGTGGCGCATACTTGCGCTTATTGGAACTGTTTACAGTAAAGACCTTCGAATGCGGTAAACGCACGTTTAGCGCGCCGTATATATATACACGCGTATACAACACGTCCCGGAGGTATCTCGCGGAATCTCGCGAACGAGATTCAGGTGGCTGGCAAAACATTTCCCCGGGAGGTAGATAGGTATCAAAGAATTCCTCACGACTGAGTAACGCTCGATTCAAGGAGGAACGAAGGAGAAGAAGGGCATATCGTCGACGCTGGCACGCACAAACTGTGAGCGGCGTCCAACAAAATGTTGCAGCTCCAACACTGTGCTATGTACATGTGTGCGTGTGAAGACGCGGATTCCGCAGCGGTTCCGCTCCTTCTCGCTCTTCCTCGCAACGAGGCATTTTCCAGACGATGGACGTCAAACGAATCCTAGGCTGCGTGAATGCGTTTGATCTCGCTGGTTTCTGACGGCGAATAACTTGCCGTTACTCGGCTCTTGTCGAATGTTTTTGTTTTCCGGTATTCCGCTTTTCTCTCTCTCTTTCCTCGTACGTCTATTACTTTTCTACTCTACATTTTATTTTCCCACCTTAGTTTATCTTGCGCTCTCAGAAAAGCGAAGATAATTATTATTATTGAAAGCTTCGTGCCGATAGCAATTATTGATTTTTAATATATTTGTAGAAATCACTACAAAAGTTTTTACTTAAAAACGTTGATTTGTTTCACTCATGAAGGTCTTATATAGTTTTTTTTTTCACAAATATTACAATATGTTCGCAACGAATTTATAATACTTGAATTTATATATTTGAGATTGATCGGCGTGACTTCGGTTTTAAGACTATGCAATTAACTTGTAACTAACTACTGAGTGTTCGGAGTGTCGGTTTATTTAGGTCAGATTTAGTCGAAAGATTTCCTTAGTTGGAAATTTCCTGAATTGCTGGACTGTCTGTGATTCAGATAGTGTAAACAAAAGATTTTCCTGTTTTTGGGAATGTTCTAGAATCATCTACGGGCTGCGCGATAATCCGAGCATTTTCTGTGTCGAAAATTGCCTTATATGACAAAATATTTCAAAGAGTCGACGGTGCGTCATGGTTTTAACGATCAAGTTTTATGGAACTCTAAGATAAACATTGAAAGAGTTCTCGAATCTACGCTAGACAATGGTCATATGTTTATATAATTTTGTGATATCTTTTCAGAATGAAAATATCTTTAAATGATTAAATGACTTATATCAGTAATAACATGACGAACATTGAATAAACAAGTTATTATAAGTGATAAATGTTCTTGAATAAATGAACGAATATTTAAATGAGAGCGTTTGTTTTACATAAAGTATTCAATGAGAGACGCGATTTTTGCATGATAAATACATCAAAATGAGGTTCGTAAAACACTTGTTTAAATCATAAGTTGAGTCTTTAATAGTATACTTTAACTTATAGTTAATTTTAATGAACTTATAGTTAATTTGCTCTATGTGTGTAAAGTTACTCTGGTGAGCGTAAGTAAAGTAATCCCTAACTTCGTATTCTTGTTCTTGACGAATTCTCGCGTCACATAGGATAGGCGTAATTGCTACACGCTTTCTTGCGCACGTAGCAAAAGTATCTTCCTTGAAGGAGGCAGGTATTAAACAACCCCCTACTGCCGGAATCGTCGTCGGCATTGCGCTCGCGCAGGTTCGAGCGCGCGTGTCCGTGTTCATCGTGCGGTATATACGCGTTGTGGAGCAGTAGCACCGGCACCACCATCAGCACCACCAGCCAGCATTCAGCAGCAGTAGCCGCGACGTGGCTGAAGCGGCTTTCGGGATGTCGTGCTAAGTTCGTCGCGGCGTGTCGTGTCGATAATCGGCCGACTGGTCCACGTTGTCATTCAACGTGCTTCGCGGGTGCGGGTGCTTCGCGTTTTATTTCAGTTGAATAAAACGAGAAAAAAATTATCGAAACTTACATAGTGAGAACTTGGAAGTTCTTGTTGAGCGGACATCGAGATTTATTTCCGTTTTCTCTTCTTTTAGCAGGTTGAGCAGAGTTTTAGCAGGTGCGCGATCTTCGATCCGCCTCGAGGAGGATCCGACAACGGATCTAGTTTGTAAGTTCGCGCGTGATTAGTTGAGACAAGCTGGAGCACGAGGTTTTGTTTGGTTCGTTCTTGTCCTCTAGAAGGAGGATCCTCGTTTCGAGAGCAGACAGAAGTTCGGGATCGGTTCGTTACTCGAATATGGTTACGCATTACACGTTGGACACGTCGTGATTGTATAAAGAAGATTAGGGAACTTGAAGCTAACGACGAAGAGAGTTGACGAGTCACGTGACTTTGAAGTTTTCTCGACGGGTGTTCGTCTCTGAATTTCGTAACATTGATTACGCGCTACTCGTATGTGACGTGTTAATGCCGCGTCTTATTAACGGTGGTTCTACTGTCGTTAGATCAATTATTAATTATTAATTATTGCAGTATTAATATTGTTTAAAAGTTTTGTGAAAACATATATATTTAGTAGCTCTTTTTTTTTTGCACTTTGTGATATAAAAAATTTAAATCAAATTGGTTATTTTAGAAATAACGTAAAGTTTAGTTTTTAAAATTTGATGTACATATTTAAAGCATTGCATTATAATTCATGTAAAACAAGTTTCTATAACGTCTTCGATATTATGCTGCGCTCTAGAGACGTTATATCTTTTAAAAACAGCATTTATACTCGAAAAACAGAAACCTTTACTGTTGCTTGAACAAAATTTAAGTCTTTGTAATATCGCTTTCAGAATATTTCATCAATCTTTTCGCAATTTTTCTAACGTCGTTTGCTCCGGTCTGATTCAATGTTGATTTTCCGATATTATCGTTTCGCAAATTTTTCTCTTTGCAAGATTACAAAAAAAACATTAAGAAAAGCTCTAAACTATCATATTTTCGCAGTAACGCGAGCTCGATGCGCGCAATTCTTACGTCTTACGCGATAAGACAAACGCGCGTTCTCTTTTTTTCGGCATTCGACTCGAGCATGAATTTATACGAAATCCGGCAGCGAGCAGGTCGTTCGACAGATTTATGACGTACATTGATGATCGTTTGCTCGGCGACCGCGTATCCCGGAAGTATAATATTTCCGAATCGATCGTACGTCGCCGATCAGAAGCCGCGAATAATCGCGTTGTCACCGGCGTGTACCGTACGCATGATTACATCGATAAATCTTTGCCGCGTCGCGATATTCTCTCCTATTCAGAGGAGATATGCGCAGAAGAGAAAATTTAAATATATTTTTCCTCCAAAGCAGAAAATATATTAGAAAATTATAGCGTCAAATTTTTAAAGTGAGACAAGAAAGGTTAACTTGTTTTTGATTATCGAATATTATAACAGTTGCGATAACTTACTTCAACATAAATAGATAGAACTTTGTTTTAGTTTTTAATTTGAAAATCTGAAAATACTGGAGAAAGAATTATGAAAATATATTTGTGTGCGCGGCACTAAGACCTTTCTATCAAATGTTGAAAACAAATCGCGCGACCGCCCTTCAAAGTTATTTACATTACTCGTTCGCTCTTCGGTCTCGTTCGTAAACATAATTGAAAATACCGGGATAAGATCACGCACGAGTGCCTCATCGACAATCTATTGCAGCATTTGTTGGAAACAACGGTGATTTTCTGCGCGATTTTCGTAATTCGAAAGCGAGGACCGTCGCGCAAAAGTGCAGTGAGATAAATGGTTCATGGACATTCGGGCAACGCATTGGTATAACACTGTCGTCGATTCATCGATAGCTGCGGCGCGGTCGAAGGTGGAACCGAAGATCGTTGACAATATGTCCCCGGAATACGGACTTTCGTGAAAAAGTACGTATTATCTTTCTCGCTCAGTAGTACACACATAATCCACACACTCACACAAGCGCGCGCGCGCGCGCACACACACACACACATACACACACACACACACAAAAGAAGGAAGGTCAACGTATACGCGATTTGGAGCTGCGACCGGAAAGAGTTACCGGGCCAATCCGATCGTGTAATTCGAAAATGCCTATTTATTAAATCAAGTCGCGCGTGATGGAACACCATTGTCGTTACTACTACATTCCACTCGTTCAATTATTACCTTCCGGCTGTGTTTGTCACAGTTATATGTTTAATGGAAATGTCACGATTAAACAACGCGTAACACCTTTCCTCTTGTTTCGCGCGTTACGAATTCATGAGATTTATGCATTGTGCGTATTTAACATAATTTATTATTTACATTTGACTTTGTTTATGACGTCATTCTATTATCGCGCTGCACGCAACTGTCACCAAATCAGAATGATCAGTTCGATGCTTGACCAAAAAAATTAAACGGACTCGACTTAAGTTTGTCTGTCATTCTTTGAAAGGATTCGTTAGCTAACACTCTGAGAGTATGTCGATGTAACATCACCGATCTTTTCATTCTACTCCTCATTCTCTCTCTCTCTTTCTGTCTTACTCTCTCGCTTTCTCTTGCTACCACTTCGACTCACCCTCGATGACTTCAAACGGTTTCCCGAGTGTGCTCGAGCCGAAGTGCTCTTACAGTTACAAAGATATGTTGTCGATCGGCTATTGTATTCATGCATTTTTCTCGTTTCACAAAAAAAAAAAAAAAAATACATCTCGAACAATGAGCAATCATACAAACGACGCGCATTTTGAAACAGAAATGATTTTTTAGTCACATCTCAAGAGATGACACATTTTGTTCTATCTCTCAAGAGATAAATTACCCGAGGAATTAATTTTTCCAACTTAGCATACGTCATTTGTTACTATACCACGTTAGTATGCCGCTTTTGCGCTTGATATCCCCTAACTCGCGAGTACGAATCGTCGTACGTATAATACAATGCTGTTCGTCTGACTTGCACAAAACACGCCCGCGGTTGTTGAGTTTCTGTAATCTCAAGATCCTGTTTGTCGCGGTGTACACACAAACCCCGTTAGTAACCGCAACTTTCCTCGTTAAGAAATGCTGATCTGAATGAGCTCATTCTTACAGTCGTTTCCCCGTATTCGGGAGAAACTCTTGCGACGGAGTTTCATCTCCTCTTTCAAGTTTCTTTTTTTTCTTCTCTTTTTTTTGCACTATGGTTTTCTTATCGTTTTTCCGCCTTTCTCGTCCTCGCCGCCTTAACGCGGTCCGCCGCGCGCTCGGCGCTGGTAGTTAAAAACTTTTAATAATAGATAAATGAGCTGAGCTGCGATTGTCCCCGCGAACATTGTTCGAGGCTGAGTTCTCAATCATTTTTGTGGAAAAATAAAGAGGAAGATGTTAAATACAATCTCTCCGCAATGAAATCAGATGTTCCGCTTAATGAAATAAAAATTGTGTGATGTCTTAAAAAATATAATATAGACAAGATACAGTTAGTTTTATAAAAAAAAGTGTAACTTTTTTTAAAGATTGTGAGAGAGATATATATTTTCTTTAAATTTTATTCCAAAATTAATTCTTGAGAAATCTGTAAAAGTCTCTCAATAAAATTGTTAAAAAAACAAAGTGTTATAAAGACTTGAAGTTTAAAACAACAAAAGAAAATCAGTGAGTGCATAGAGATCTTAATTTCACTATGCGTGTTCTTTTACACGCGCGCGCGCGCGCGCGCCGCGCAACAAATTGACATGGTGATAATTGCATATGTGACCGTGTGTGTACGCGAGAGTGCAGGTTGGATCGCGTGTCAGCAATTATCCGAGACACAAAACGATATACCGAGGATACGCGCCAGGTCGCTTTTCAACCCACTCACTTCCGGAATGCAATTACGGATGTTTTGCCGCGTTCTCCGCGCGGTGTGTTTGCGTTCGCGATTTGTCGTAGAATTTTGCTTCGAGTCCACGACGGCGCGAAGACGAGATGCAATTACACGTCTTTTGTCTGCGTAATCGAAAATTTATGATCGGAAATTTATATCGGCACTTGTGTGTTTTCCTTGGCGCGCATTTGATATCGCTAAAATTCGAACTACGATTTGAGTGACTACGTCTAATTTTATATATATTATAATATTTAATATTTTACTCACTTTATATTTTATATATATTTCTGTAAAACTGCAAATATTTTGCAGACAAGTGTGTAAATGATTGTTAACGAAATGTTATCAATTAGCTATATTACATTACGCGCTTAAATCACGCGAATTAACGAGATTTATCAGTGATGGAGCTCTCTCTTTCTCTTTTTCTCTTTCTTTTTACACTTTCTTCTTTTTCCCTCAACGTTATCGAAAGGTTTATTTTGTGCAGTAGCATTTATTGCGAGCAGTCCTCGATAGATGTTCATCGAACGACCAGACTTTTCTCACCTCGCAAACTTTCAATCGATTTGATATCGTTTTTTCGCTTCTTATACACACAACGGCTGTATAAAAATACCAGTGACACGACACACAATTGCACAAGTTTTGATAAGTTTCGCTTGACCCTAAAATCACTGACGCGAGAGTTCATCAATTGAATATCAATTTTTTGTTTTATTTTCTCTTTTTCTTTGCTCTCTTTCTTTTATGTCTCTCGACGTGATATATACAAGAATATTCAATTCTTTTTGTTTATTGGTAATTTAAAAGAGTTTGATATCGATGTTTTTATATGTGAATCGAGTTAGACCCAATCTTTTCTTCCATTCTTTTGTTAAAAAGATTTTATGTTCTCAAAAGTTAGAATAGCGGATGTAAACTCTTCTTTTCCCTGTTTTCTAGAAATTGTTATCTTGTTATATATAGCATAGCAAATTGACGTCTGATATATAGTTTATTTTCTTTTTCTCTGATTACGTTGCTAATCGCCAAATAAACAAGAAAAAAAAAGATATTTTGATAGACCAAATTGGATATTGGCGATCGCCTGCGTCGTACAGCAAAAAGTAGTTGTAACATTTTTTTTCCCAGCTGTTTTTCTCACCCGTGTTTTTATGACGACGGATAATAAAAGTAATGCCCGTCGTAAAGAAAATAGAGACGTCGTCTTATATCGAATGTTACGGGCTTCATCGGACCTGTTTCTTGACTCATGATGGCAATAATTGTGTCGGTGTTTTCGGGGCTGCTTTTACTGCGTGCGATATACTTATATAATTGGTTTGTTACGTAAATTATTAGATTTTAATCATTTAGTGTACATTTTAAAGTACTTACTGAGTATTAAGAAAAATAGAGACAGTATCACTGTAAATAATCTGACAAAAAAAGGCATAGTCTTTATTATTTCATATATGACTTCATGAACAACAAATATCTCGATTATTTTTTTCATTTGTGTATTTTCTCTATCGCATGTCTATATCTTGCATTTGACGAGGTAATTTATAATGTCATGACATAATGCATGATATTGTTATCTCCATTGTTATTATTTGTTGTTATTATTATTATTATCACAAATGAATTATTATAATCGAGAGTTATTTATGATAATATCACTAACCTTGATTCACTTAATTAATAATAGATGTGTGCTATATTACTATACTAATACATATTCAAAATTTATAGAATAAATAGTAGAAAGCTATACAAAAAAACATGCATAAATATTAATAAATATTAATAAATGTTTCTCATCTATAGAATGTAAAAACTCTCTTCAAGCTTTAACAAGATATTAGACTAGATAACAGCTAAATCATGTTATTACGAGAGGTTATTACGCAAATTATTATTTCATGTCATAAAGATGTTAAATATAAAGTAGAAGATACAACACATAAACTTCAAAAGAAAGATTTATGCGAAAAAAAAAAAAAAACAACGGCGTATCATCACCTGAGAACAGATTAAAATGCGTAACATGTAATTCAAGTCGATAGGTTGATTTTACTACTTGCATTACGGAATTTCGCAAAAATTTAATTACACTTGACGTCTCTCGATTACTTGCGCGTTTCGAAAAAACAAATCGGCTCGCGTCGTTCGATTTACGTTTATCGACGGCAGATCTGATAAATTTGCAGTGACCGCGCATCGTCACGCTGGCGCAATGGGATTGCGGACGCGTAGAACAGAGCAAGGATTAAGCGAAGGAGGATGCAGTAGTGACGGTCGTCGTGGCAGCGCGGCGGAAGCGCTGCGAGCGGCCGATTTCCCGGATTGGTCTGATGTTTAATGAACGTCGGCAGACGTTTTGATTTAGGGGACAGTTTCATTCCGAAAGCGGGGCACAATAACCGCCAATTTGTAAATCGCCTCGTAAATCTCGACCGTCGCAACCGAGAGCGACGCAATGGCGCGACGTGTCGCGTCGCGGAAATTATCGACTTGTACTACTAACTATCGGCAGTTCAATTAGATTAAACTATCGGCGCGCCGTTAAAAGAGATCGACTGGGAGTACGGCAAATATAAATATAATATATGTGGTATCGTAAAAGCGACATAATAATTGTCATGGCGCCACAATATTGTATTGTACGTGACATGGCACTAATTGGTAATTGGAGCAGATTCTGCAAATTAGTTTAACAAATGTGGAAGGCAACGTTACTTTATATATATATATATATATATATATATATATATATATATATATATTATATATATATATATATATATATATATATATATATATATTGAGATTGATTAAATTAAGAGCATTAATAAAACAAAACACAAGCTTTATGTATCATTTTATACAGTTTTAATAGTAGCAATGTTTAGAATACAAATGTGTGTGTAGAGAGAAAGAATATCATAAAATCCTTTAATTGACCTGTTTGTTTTCCAACAAAACTAAATTACGCGAAAGCTTATGTGATCGTTAAGCACACGTTGCCTTATGTGACCGTTGACCCGTTAGAAACCTTTAGCTCATTTTATCGTATGGCAATCATATGATCATTGATTGTCCTAGAATGCTCACTTTAAAATAAATATTTTTTTTTGTGATTAAGAAAATGTTGATGATGATTCTTACACTTATTTTTAAAAGAATTAGAATACGGAAATTTCAGGATTAGTATACACCTCAGGATTAGTATACACCTCATAACTATTCAACGTTAAGCTTCTCGGTAGTCGTTTCTCGAGCAGTAAACATAGTGTGTATATGCTTTCGAAGTTTAGCATGTACTAACTGCGGTCTTCACTGAGTGACAAACTACGTGACTCCTTTCGTGACATGATTTATATAAACATATAAATATGTATATACAGCTGTAGCGATAGAAAGTATAGAGAGGAGAGAGAGACTAAAAATTGAGAATAGAGTGGAATCAAAAATTATAGAAGTTCGCATCATCACAACGTTGTTTTTTTTAATTTAACAGTTATATTTCATGTGATTCTTTTAGATTGGACTTATTATTGTTAAGTTTAGATATAAATACGATCGTATTGTTCTATATTATTCCACCCACTTTAAAATATATAGAAATAGTTAACAGCAACAAAAAATTGCTCGGGGCTGTTCATGCAAAACATTTTTCAACGAACCCGTCACGAACAAGTTTACGAGAAAAATAGATAAAGGAACACGGGCGTTACTGTAACGGTGTTACGTAACTGAGTTTGCTAATTACAGGACGAGCGCGATAGTAGAAGTAAATTCAGGCTGTGGCGACGCAGGCCGTTTTACTCGAATATCAACGTGACATCGTTATGGAAATCCCTGTTATATATCCGGTAAAACTCGTGATAACATTATGAATTGTGCATTACTCGCGTAATATTAGAAGGCTCTTTGCACTTTAAATATCCGTATAATAACTTGCAAAAACTTTTGTTGCAAACTTTATCAAGGAAACATCCAGCTCGCGTTGACAGCTTTATTTATATATGCAGCATATTAAATTCTGGAGAGAAGTGATAAAATATTTAATATAAGTTTAGAGAATATATACATATATGTGTATATATGTATATACATATGTATATATGTACAACAAATAATTAGCACAGATGTATTTCTTTTCTCTCTCGATTTTTTTATTTATAATTAGATGAAACGCAATATGAATACGTTTTATACATTAATTCAAGGTTTATATAAATGTCGCGTATATTGGCGCTGCTGAAGAGTACGTATACATATCAAATAAAAAGTTTGGCACGTATGAATTAAATAAAAAGAACCTTTATATCGCATCTGGCATTTCCTACATTTTGAATAACACTTTTGCGTATCTATATAAATCTGTCGCTCATTCGGCGACTTGTCGGATGATTATTTGATTTGAATCATTTTCACCAGTTCTGACGTTTCGTTCTCGACTTGCCATTAATAATCATCGAGCGTGTGCCGATAATGAATAAGAACTTGAACCACGATACGCGGTTGCATCTTGTGTCGTGTGATGCGCATTTCAAGTCTGATAAGTCTGATTAACATTGAACGTTCGTTAATTACCGCATCCTCATATTATACTGACTTAGCCATGCGTTAATGGTTTCACGGTTGTGTGCATTTCTGACCAATCGCTATATTACAACATTGCAATATGCATTTGATCATTATGCAAGATTGACATGTGCATACATTCTCTGCATACGTGCATTATGCTAGATTTATATCGATGCCTTTAATGATAGAATAGGGTTATTTACCGAGGACAACTAATAACCTGTGCAATCTGTTTGCTCACGAACAACAGCAACAAATGTATAATGATCGCAACAAAGAGAAAGAGAGATACTATGTTACTAATGATAAATACGTTTTATCATTTAACAATCTCTTTTTTCACGCAAGTTTTTACTTTCACACCTTTCTCGTTTTATTCCAATTTAGTGAAAAAAGTCAGTCTCTCTCTCTCTCTCTTTCTCTCTGTAAGATATGAGAATCTCGTAAAATCTTGGTCATTATTTCTTTTCTTATGACAGACCATACTTTTTCTTGTTATAGATTACCTTTGGAACTTGAAGCGAATATCCGCGAGAAGAAAAATGGCGGACCGACAGAGAAGAAGTCGATACTTGACCATCAGTATACTGCATATTATCACAATAATGTGTCAAGGTAAGCGTTTGATGCAATTTTAATATATGTGATTAATTTAATATATCGGAATCTGTGAGATATTTTCGGACGTGTGTATGGACGCGCATTTTCGGCGCGCAAAAATGCACAGTGTACTTCTGATTTAATATAACGCGCATTTAAATCTGCCGTAAGGCATGAAAATGTTTCGGTACGTTTCTATGTTGTCATTGAATTTAATTTTCCGATTTACGATATTTACACGGTAACAAATATCACGAGGATATCTGTCGCGTATGTCTGTCGGTGTTGTGCGTTTTCGATCTTGCGCTGCGTGACTATCGGAATGTAATATACGAATTTAAATGCATACAACTGTGAAACAGAAATTGATATTCTTTTCGGTATTTTTGCCACGCAATTTACGTAGGATTTGAGATCTGTTACACGTTGAAACGTCACAAATTTGAGAAGATTTTGCAAAACGTAATTCTCGCGAATTCTATTGTTTTCTATTTTTTGTCGTATCGCGCTATTTCTGCGCAACGTCTTCGACGTTTTGATTCAGCTTGATTGTCTCGAACGGAAAAGTGAACGGGAAACTATTGAGGAAAATTGTACGCTCTCAGAGCTAATGCACATTGCACATTTTCTCGATCAGCGTTAATCAATCTTTCGTTCGGCGTGCAATATCTCGCCGCTATTTTTTATGTTTTCTCGTTCAATAGGGAGGGAAGTTTGAGGATATCTTCAAAAATCTACTTTTAAACGCTCGTAATTATCGTTAAATAATAAGCTAGTCCTTCCCACACTCCTTTTCTCTAATAAGTTATAGTAAAGAGCTTGGAGATAAACTTTGTTTTGCTTCACTGGCTATTCTCTAAGTTTTAAACGATTTGACGCAACAGCATCTATACTTTGAATATAAAGCTTGACGTGAAAGAGACGATAGTTAAAACTAAGAAAATTAGATCGGGAGATAAACAGAAAGAAAAAAAAAAGAACTGAGAAATTGGAATGAAAATGAAGAACAGCAAGATTGTTTTGACTTTTGATTTTTATAAGAACAAAGAATGTATATATTCTCTGATTGAGAAAAGCGTTGGATTAAAATTATGCGACACCGTTCACTTGAGTGATCTATGGCATTCGCCAGTTTCGTAATTACTAATTCTTGATCTCGCGATTTTAGAGGATTTCCGCTGTTCCGCAATCGTATGATGCATTGCTCGGCGATGTTGTACATCAATCTCAAGAGACGAATGCGATGTAATTTTTGCATACAATATTGCCATCTCCCCGTTCTTTCGGTGCATTGCGACATTGCTGAGACTTCGCGCACTTGTACAGTAATTAAAAAAAAAAAAAAAGTTTTTGCTTATACACTGCAGTGAGTTTTCATCGACGCGATTATAACTCACCTTATCTTTATTTAGAGTTGCGTAACTGATTATATTACTTTGAGTTTTCCGCTCCAGGCAGGCGTTTGTATTCGACACGTCAAGAGCATTTGCTAGCGAGTGTTTGTCGTGTCTCGCGCGGAGATACCTCGAAACGATTTTCTATTAAATATCTTCCTTCTACACCTGCTTGTCGCAAAACAGTTTTGAGATGTAACATCAAGTTAAAGATGTGCAATAAATACAATTTTGAGACACGAGACAGACTCTTGGAATTTTGGTTTTACGGGGGGTTACATCGCGTTTTATTCGAGACCGACTCGAGCAATGCGTGTGTAATTCGTCAGTAGCCGTCTATAGCAGCGGGCGCTGTATTACGTAATTTCGTATCGCTTTGAGGCACTAATTTAAATACATATTAATACAACGCGTGTATGCAATATCCGCGACGCGGGACACACAGAGCAGCCACACGGACGGCACGGACTTTGCAGCGCCGGCGTGAGAGCACGACTTTGCGTGCCAGCCAATCAACATGCCGAGCTATGCATACGAACGAACCCGTCGACGGCTCGCACACCGAATAAATTCGAATACGGCGAGCACTCGCGTTACGCGCAATAACGTCAGTTTAGCGGACGGCCCTGAATGGAGCAATGAGATACTACGCGGAAGGGCGTGATGGTGAGCCACGTTGCAATGCAGAATTTATCAAGAGATACACGACTTACAATTAGAAGTGATATTACTGCTCATTTTAGTCTCTCTTTCTCTTTGACACGCGTAATTTTCTTTCAATCTTTAATAATAGATAAAATCGATGAAAAACAAAAATCGCGCAAACATCATAAAAAGAATTTTGTGGAATAATTTTGAAATCATATCTCTTGCATGTAAGCTGCGCGAAATATATTAATTCATACAATCGGATTTCGAATTTTTTTAACTAAAGCATAAAAATGCTGAAACAAATAATCATAATGCGAAATAAATAGTCATTGTACTGTGCTATATTAAGATTTGACTTAGCATATAGCTAAACGTGAAGTTTTTGTTTGAAGGAAAAGGAAGAAGCGCACAGTTTGAAAGATTATCGAGTTGTTATATTTCACAATAATCGCGCTTGAAAATAAAACTGCTAAAATTAAACAGTATCTCGAATTTGAGAATGGAAGAAAATATATAATCTATGAGCACTTTCGACTTGTAACACTTTCCTGACAGTTTCGCGACTCTTTTTTAATAATTCATTTAAACATGATCTGTCTTAATAGCAGATTATTTTAGTTCCAATGTTCTAACAAAGTTTCTATAATATATTCATTTGTCGAAAAATGTCACATATATTATTTCACTATAAGTCGGTTTTTACACTAGACTCAAATTTATCTTTTACGATTTACTTTTAGATATTCATCTTCTCTTTGTAGGTAAAAATAGAATTTTAATTTATTGACATTGTTCATAATTAATATATCGCATTTTGTGTGCGCACAATGAATACTCGATAACGATCGTCAATTTTCGACAAGTTTTCACAGAGAACTTGCTGAAATTCGCTTGTCGTGTCGGAGTCAAATAAGGGCGTTTCCCGCGCCACTTGGTTTCTTTTGTCGTTGTGGCGAATGGAAAAACTTCTGGTATTCCCCGGCCGACAGTAAGATCGTAGATTCTTGATGCAGCCTTTCCTAAGAAAAAAGAAATAGAGAAAAAAGAAACAAAAGAAATCCCGTGGAAAAAGTGTCTTAGTCGTAGCGCGCGTTAGGAAGAGCGGAGAGGAACATAGTTGGGTTCCTCGCAATCATTGCGTTAAAAACTTTCTTTTTTCTTCACTGTGTTCAGAGAGAGGACGCGCTCGTTTCTTTCTCGTGACCGACGCGTCGGCCGGTTGCAATGCAAAAACATATTTAAAATGTTATCTCGCGGCAGGCCGCAAGCCGCATTCAAAGTTAAGACATTAAATGTACATTAGTGCCATTATGTTGCGGCTGTACCCGCCACTTAACCCCCGGGCCACCGTATACATGTATAAGCACGTACATCCGCTCTCGATCTGTTCTCTTTCGTTTTCTCTAATTCGTTCTCTCTATTTTGTAACTTAGGTATTAATGGAAATTTTTTTACACAAACGACAAATACGCGCAAGATGATTCAAAATTTGTGTATAATTTTCTGATTATCAAATATGTACTAAAGATAAAAAAACAAACAACAAAATCTCAACTTTTCTTAACTGGATTTATATCTTCATCACCAGCGAGGCAAAAAAAAAACAAGTTAAAGCTATAAACTCTGTTTATTCTTCTCTATTAACGGTTATCTTTTTTTCTCCACGCGACTTCAGTAACACGTGTTTCACACACGCATGGAGAACAGAAAACGCTCGTTGACGTAAACGCGGAGAAACATGAAAGTCGTCGCTTTAAAAACTGCGGAAGCAGATGAGCATTGTCGACTGTTGTCGAGTGTTTTGTCGGAGTAAAAAAAAAAGAAAAAAAAAAAGAGGAGCAAAAAATAGAACTGTTAGTACATTATGTATATACTTTTATCGTGCCATATTTCTGTCCGCACGTGTATCACTTCGTATGTGTCACACGACGGTCTCACATGACGGCAAAGTGCTATTGTTAAACTTTACAAAGCGTTATTTGTCCTCTTGCGTGATTGTTTCGCGTTGATGTAGCATTAAACAAACGTGATTTAGAGAAAAGAAAACTACATATAATTGAAAGTGAGTTCGCTGTTTATTAAGTTCAATAAGCAAGTGATGTGCCTTTGAATCTTATATTTCGCGAATATGCAATTTTTTGTGTTAATTTTATATTATTAATAGTTTTCTAATCGCAATTTGAGAATTATCATTTGCAAAGCGCAGCTTGCAGTTCGTTCTTTAATCGCTCGATTCGGATAATAAGTATGCGTTAAGGATTAGAGAATGGCAGCGAATGAGATAGGGCAGTTTTCGTACGCTGAACTTTCTTCCGCTCCGGCCACGTACTACAATCGTCCTTTGCACGATTGCAGACTGTCGTTAACGAGCGAACGACTTTTTAGAGCAACGGGACGAGACCGCAGGATCGAGAATAGCATAGGAATGTGCCGTACATACAAAGAAATAAACTGTTCTCCCGTACATCTGTCGATAAAGAACTTTGTCGCTTTGCACATGGTGGCTCTTAAATTAGGTATAAGCTTGATCGTGGTTCGTTAGAATGTTTTGATCGCAAAAACTATATTAATCCATGTTCAGCCGTGCTCATCTTAATAGAAGCCATTACTAAGATTAGCTCGTACATTTGCGAGAACAATTGCACGTACGTCTTACTTCTGTGAACTTTAATTATTTCACCGCACAGATCCGTACGGAAAACCAAGTAGAAAAGAAGCGTGCATGTCAGACAAGTTTTGTTTCATGCAATTGTTGAGACTCTCTCTCTCTTTCTCTCTCTTTTGGCTCAACGTTTTTCTTCCACTGATGTTTTCGTAGAGAGTAATTTCTTTTTTTTTTCAAGTCGGAATTAATTAATTGTACGTGTTCTTACATAAGAAAAACTATTCCTTAGATTGTTATATTTTTATCTTTAATGCATGATACTAAAATAATGTTATTTTATTTGTTGCTGCGTAAAATTGCGTTCACTTCTACGCAACAGACACGAACATGTATACATCGCGCGTATTTAATGCTGCGATCGTAATTTTGAGATTTTACAACGTACTACACGCATGCAAATACACGAATATACGTATCAATCAGCTTAACACTCACTCGGTACATATACGTATTCAAAATGCGCGATATAGACGCCTAGCATGATGTATCTTCTTACTTCGTATCTTGCTAGATGGAAACTGACTTTCATCCCGTATTCGAGGCGCGCTCGTTACACACGTGCGACTGTGTGCGCGTGTGTATATGCATCGAAGCCGGCAGGCCTGTGTAAACTCTCGATTCGATGAATACGACTTGGTGGCTTCTCGCGGATCGTTTAATGGCATTTCCGTGCTTCCAAAAAGGGAAATATTAAATTTCAAGACGCGAAATTCTCCCGTGCGCTCTAAACGTATTCCAAGAAAGCACGTCGGCGGAAAGACGTCGTGCGATTTTTCGGCCTACTTTTTTTTGCAAAATCGATACAGATCGCGAGGAAACTCAAGTTTGTTCAATTTTTTTTCCTTTTCGACATTCAAAATCAAATTCAAAAGATTGACATGACACGTTTTTAATAACAAAAGAGCCGCAATCTTCTTGTTAGACTTTTTACTTTATTATCAAAACAAAACTCTCTGCCGAGATAGTAAAAGTTATGCCGGTGTTTCGGTTTTATGAGTGTTGCATTGACGTGTGTGTGTATACTTATATGTATATGTGTGTAAGAGAGAAAGAGCAAGCCGGAGCTTGCTTGCGCGCTGCCGCAGTGGAGTATGCAGCAGTATCGTCCTGTGTTATACGGATCTGCTCGCTTCCAGCCTCGTCTTCCCCAATGTAACCGGGCTAACGCTATAAAAACGTCCGGCGGCGTTGCAGGTTACAGACGTGTTACATGCGCACCACACGGTCATTCATCTTCCTCCCGGCCGTGTTTCTGCTGCGGTATTCTCTTCGCTTCTTTACTTATGCGCGCGAATTTTGCGCCTTTTATCCAACGAAACTGTTCCGGCTTACTTCCGAGCGAGCAATGATTTGATACGTACCGTAAGTAGTGTGTCAAGTTTAACTCTACGATAAACTTTTTTTTTTTGTAATTTTCGAGTTTTACATTCTAATTAAATTATTAGCGCGAGATTACCATGCGTAAAACAAAAATGGAAGTTAATACGATAATGGAAATTAATTAATATATCGCGCAACGTGCGTATTATACACGCACGAGAAAATACACAGACGTTGCGAAAAATATTATTTGATATTATACAAGAGAGAAAGAAGAGAAGTGCGAAGAATTTCTTCTTTGAAGTTGCCGAGAGTTGAAAAATCACGACGGTTATCGTCGATTGCGGATGCTGGAAATGTCGGCGATGGTTCGGTGGAAAATCTCCTCCCCCCTTAATGCACGGGAGCATTAAGGCGTCTAATTTCGTCTTTCTGCTTTTCACCGTTGAAATGCAATATTGCCGCGCAGAAGGACTATACGCGCCAAGTATTTCCAACTTTCTTCAAAGCCGACTTCTCGCTTCATCATTCTGGTTTGTAGACTATTAACCAATCTTATTCGCGTACTCTATGAAAAAAAAAAAAAAAAAAAAAAAACTGGTAATTGTTAACGTTTGTCGACATCTTCCCGTGATAAATTGCGGGCGAGTAATTGCGAAAGGCTCGAAAGGGAAAGCGGGAGTCGTTAAACGTCGTATCTGGGTCAGGTACATCCGTAGTTATAACGGAGCGGACGGTAATACAATGTTTAATTGCAGCGTTTTCTATCCGTCTTCTATTCCTCTCTTCGCACACTTATCCATAGCGTCTTGTCGCGAAGGATACTCATCTTCCGAGAACGGAAACGCGAAAAGGCATTTATCTTTGATTTGGAAACATTGCAGCTTTGCCATTATTATTCTCGCGCCGAAATTGGACACGGCTATATAATTTTCCGTTCTGTCACTTTGCATTTTGTATTTCCGGAATTATTTTCTTATGGTCGCTCTCTTTAATAAACCTGTCGCGTTGAGAGAAGTCACATAAAAAAAAAAAATAAATAAATAAAAACAAATTAAGTAACTACAATTCGCAATCAAACTACGAACTTATACGACTTGAGGCATTATTACTTGCATTATTACTTGAGTTTCTATCGAGTTGTACACAGTAGAACATTAAAGTCGATCTCTCTTTTGTCGTAGTGTATTAGATTTCGAGAAAATACGTTTTTCCTCCAATTTTTATCGGTAAAGAATAATTTTCAGCTTTAATGGATTAACTGTGCAGCTCTTATCACAGATGTCGAAGGCGCATCGGTTGGCACTGCCATATGTACCGCGAGAATAAAGCAATTTTCTCCTAGAGGCGTTTTCAGTAAGAGAGATGCAGCAGCTCTCGGCTCGCGAGCGTCTCTGCCATCCGATAACACTCCGGGATGGATCGGTTTTTTGCTCCAGGAACAATTCTATCCTGGCTATTATCTACCCTCTTTCGCGCTCGCTTCTCTTCCGCCTCCCTTGTCTCTCCGTTTCGTTCCTCTCTCGCTTCTTTGCGCCAGCCTCCGCCACGAGCCCCGGTCCCTCTTTCGCGTTCATATTTCCGGCTGAATCGCGCGTCTCGTGTAAAAACTATAATTGTATAAAAGATGTTCCCGGAGACCGGCGCATTGTTCCTCCTCGTTCCCATGGAGTCGCACCGGGAAAGAAGAGGAATTTCCATAGATCTTCCTATTGGTTTTTCGTGGAAAATCCGGAGATATTCAAAACCTTTCTCGTCACGACAGAGAAATTGCGCGCGAATATATTTACGAGTATAAATTTTTTAAATATTTTTTATGAAACAAAATAAATAGAATAGATACGTAAACTTTACTGCTTGCGTGATCTTGCGTTGTTATATTAAAAAAAAAAAACAATCTTCAAGTTCCATTTTCACGCGATTCATTACTTACAAATTCATTCGCGGTTTTTCAATTCGTTCGATTGAATGAGAATCGAGCCGATTATCGTCTTTTTTTATCGTGGCGTTTGACTTGAACGACGTGGTCTCATGGGAAAAGCTGAGCTTAATGCTCCCATATTCGCGGCAACTTCTCCGAGACGATTAATGCCAAGTAGCTCATAGTGTCAGTTAGCATAACGCCAAAGGTGCGCGCGCTCCGAGTATCGCGGGCGGAGAGGTCCACTGTAAGCCGGCTTACTGTCGAATGCCGAGGCACTATTACTCCGGCGTGATGCTCGCGGGTAATTTGTAGCTTGTAACGGCGGTCTTTGTGCCAATAAACCATACATGTGATTCTTTGACCGCGCGGCACGCTATATTGGCACACCCGGTTGGTCAAGCGACGCTACAAAAGGGCTTTTTGCGCCGGCACACGAAATGCGCTGTATGCTTCATTATTCGTATTTTATATATGATAATTCGTATTTTATATATGATAAAAGCAATCTATATCGAGTTAGATTTAAACATAGCACCATGTGTTTGCAATTTTGAACATCTTTTATTTTCGGCTTTGACATCAATACGGGCGAGTGGTTATTTACATAAATTGTTGAATGCTCAAAAATAAACGTTGTTGTTGTCGACGACAACAACAATATTTGAATGTTGATTGAAAGCCACGTAGGCGGAAATAGGTTGAATAAGACTGGGAAAGCAACAGAAGGCGTCAATGAGAAATATACGGGCGCCCTGTGAGGATTTGGCGACTTTAATAAAATGTTTACTAGAGGGAGAGAAAGAGAGAGTAAAATAGATAGCCTTCGCGTGTGACAGTTATTGGAGTACTGGTTCTCTAGAGCGCCAGTTTAATAATACGGTACAATCAATCTTGATACTAAGTACGTCATATAAAAAGAAAGATGTTCGTAAACAGCAAGCCATTTTCCGATCAACAAACATTCGTAATTAATATAAATCACCGGGGTACATTGCGAACTTAGCCGTAGTTCGGGAGAGAAATGTGTTCTCGAAGTCTTCGGAAACTAAATTGTATATAACGAGAGGTCTTTCGGCGAATCTTACCGTGTTTAAAAAGAAAAAAGTCAATATCGGTTTCGAAACTTTCATGCGATAATTTGAATAACAGTGCAACAAATACTAATTCGAAGCTGTACGTGTGTGTGTGTGTGTGCGCGCGCGCGCGGTGGCAACTACCACGTTTACTGATAGAGTTTTGGCGCATGGAGCTGCGAAGCCGTCCTATGCGAGAACGCCAAGAATCTTAGATTAATCTAGGGATGTTGCTGCTGTTGCTGCTGTTCTCTCCCAAGCCCAAGTTTTCCTCTTATAGGCGACGTTGGGGCTTTTAGAAGGAGAAACAGAGAAAGCGTAATATGAGCAGGGAAAGAGGGGAGGATGAGAAAGAGCGTACAGTATCGACCAATACTCGTATACAAGTATTATCGAGGCTCTAGCTGACTAAATAAATATAAATGACACCTGGAATGAAAACTCAACCGATGATTGATCGACCAAAAGTACACTCGATTTCCGATACATCTCGATAATCTTGCGTATTGTGAGAATAATTCGATTAAGAAGAAATGTGTAACAATATCGGGAATATACATATAGAGTGTATTTATGTTTATGTGAAAGTTTATTATTAGAAAATATTTAGTATATTTTAGGTCGCGATAATAAAAAGAAACTCAAAAATTTGCAAGTTCTAATCATATTTCAACTTCATATCGGCTTGAATATTAATATTTAAAAAAAAGTCGAGTATTCGACATTGATTTTTGCGTTGAGTTTGTCCATCTATAAACATTTTTATTTAGATCGTATTGTATGATAATAAACGTACAACGTCTCCGAAGATCGAGGTCGAATGTGAAAGAGTATATCACGGGCCTTCTCATGCTTTAGCACAATTTTTTTTATTCTATCGCGGTCGATTCACCCCCAGACCCGCTCGCATGAACATATATTTTCGAATTATCGACAGCCGAGCCGCGCGACAAATTGCGCCAGAGTTGCCCCCTCCTGCTGATCGCCGACAAGTTTAATAGGTTGTGAAATCATTCTGAAAAATAGTATCGGTCCCGGCGGACCGGGATGATCTCCGACATACTATGTTGCGGCTACAGATTTCGAACGCCGTTCTCCGTCAAGTTTTTACGCGAGAGATGAAATATATCTGTTCACCCGAACGACGACTTAAGACACAACTTTCAAGAATTTATGGGCGTGTCTCTTCGCACGGGTATCGATATATGCAGAAAATATTCGCGATATGGCAAACTAATAAATTATTTATTCTACTTAGAGATATCGCGCGTATCACGGAAACAACTAATTTAAATGTATAACAATATCGAAACATGTTTTGAAAGATAATGCAGGATGAAAATCCGTCTAATTTCTTTGTATTAAAGATCGAACGTATTAGAGAGAGATATACGTTATCATTTTGCAAGCGCGTAGATGGCGAATTTGATTTAAAATCTCAAATATTTATAATGTAACGAATTATATAATTTTGAAAGGGAATATATAAAATAAATTCAAAGTTGCTTTCAAAATAATAAGCATATAGAGAATTACAATATGCAAGCCGCTTCGATTACACAACAAAATTATATTCAAGTTATCGAATGTAATGTTCGTGGTAAATATATAGTATAGCACGGTATGATTGATTCTGAGAATTTCCGGATTGCATTAAACAGTTGTTGTTATAGCCATTGCTTGTGCTCTTTGGATTTTCATTATCTTACACATCCGCTTTCTATTGACCGCTGAGCAGACAAATATCAGTTCGCCATCTACGCGCTTGCAAAATGATAACGGATATCTCTTTCTAATACGTTCGATCTTTAATACAAAGAAATTAGACGGATTTTCATCCTGCATTATCTTTCACTTTTTTCATTTTGTCTACACGTTATCAAAAACTATCCTTTGCATGTAATCTGATTTATATATAAACTTTATACATCTTTATTCTGCACTCCGTTATATATAATTCATCTCTCTCTTGCTTACTTGCTTCATTTATATCTGTTCACATTCTGCTTTTTCTGTCTTCTAAAAAGAGACCAAGTCGCAATCGATTATGTTTCATCCGCGAATTTCGAATTTAGAAGCCGGGAGAACGCGAGAATTAGTCGATCCATAAATCCTTTCTCCTCTAGGACATTCGCATACACGACGGATTATCGACTCGTCGTGTATCGAGAAGGCGTTAAAAAGTTCATCCAATCCGCGAGCGCGCTATTACAAAATGTAACGATAACGATTCGACCTCGTTATTCATATGTACATGGAATATTTGCAGCAGCTCTGCATACACGGCGACTGCCGGCTTATCTTCGCAGTCGTTATAAACTTAAAGTCATCGTTGTAATACTTTTTTTTTTTAACTACACGAAGAACAAACCGACGACTCGTTCGTACCATTCCATTACTTTTATTATCCTTAGCGTTCGCGCGGGAGTGAAATTAATATTCTGTCCGTAGCAATATCTCGGTTCGATTTTGCGCGATATCTAGCAGTATCCGAATGTAACAGATTCTAACGGTTATACTCGTGGTTATACTTGTGGTTTTTCATCGCGGAATGGAAAAAAATATCTTTCGAAGAGAAAGAAAAAAAACGAGCGGAGAGTCCGTGTCTAATTACTACGGCTCGTAGTATCTGGACTCATTGGAAATACCGGCTGGTCACTTTACGCGCGCGCGCGCTATTTCTATTCGCAATTTTTATTCTACGCTACTAGAGTTTCTTCCTCTTCTTTTTTTTTTTATCTTCACGTGCGAGTGCAGTACATTAATTATAAGTGCGTAATAGCGCAGAGAGTTGGATAAAGCGCAATTCTGAGAGAAGCTGCGCGCTGCGCGCGGTATATGAGGTGCACACGGCGAAACTTTGTTGCGAGAGGTGAATTATCGCGTGAACTTGCTCCGCGACGAAGAGACGACGACTCTCCGTAACGACGGAGGAGACGTAATGGAATATTTAATCTCTTTTTGATTAAATTATTTAAATGCAGGCAATTTCTTTCCTGTTGACGCGTGGGAAATTATTTGCATAATACACTCGCGGTTAATTGGATCCGTTGAAAAATTTATCCTTTGTTTAACAAGATTGTTGCACCGGCTAACAAGCACGCCGGTAATTTTGCAAGCGATTGCTCGGTCTGAGCATCGCGCGCATATGAAATTTCGTTACAGGAGTTTCATTATTATCCGCGACTCTAGACCCCGCGAACTCTATTCGAAATAAACGAATATCCAACTTCTTTATTATTCAAATTTTATACTCGCAACTTTTCTCGACTAATGCATATAAAATCATTCTTTTTCGATGCTTTATAGTCGTCCCGAGTGCGAGACTGAATATAAGCCACCAATTTTTTTTCTTAAATGTTAAAGTTGGATATTCTGTCGAGAAGAAGAAAAGTTACGGCGGGAAATTA
Organism: Pseudomyrmex flavicornis; assembly: GCA_014825475.1. Classification (NCBI taxonomy): domain Eukaryota; kingdom Metazoa; phylum Arthropoda; class Insecta; order Hymenoptera; family Formicidae; genus Pseudomyrmex; species Pseudomyrmex flavicornis. Next base: position 150,428 of record QVNW01000045.1, read on the forward strand.
ATCGCGTGTGGTCGAATAAAAGGATATTTCTCGTATTATCTCGAGCAATTTTTCCAGTACAATTTTAATTTGTGTCTTCTAATTTCCAACGTATTTAATTTTAAAGATCACAGTGGCCGGCGCTACGTTTCAACAAACCAACATACGCGAAGTTACGTGGTCGGTTTCTAATTACAAACCACACGGCACACAGATTGCCTTCGCTTCTGACCGACCGATGAATCTCAGATTGCAAATACATATATAGGGAGGGTGAGAGGTGGACGAGGGAGGAATCGGACTTGCTTACAATTTTGAAGTTCATACCGCAATATATATCTCCCCCGGTTGAAACTTTGCCCCGGATGTTGAATCGCCCCTATACAGCGGACACTACGGCTACGTGACTGAATGTTTAATATGCTCGGACGCACCGCCATTATCGCGCTGCGCTTTGAATATTTTACGGGCGGCGTCATTCATGCATATATATACACGCAAACACGCGCGTACTGGCATAAGTACGAGCGTCAGTACGTGCACGGATTCGCGCCCGTATTTGTGGCAACGGCGAGCGCACGAGTGTTAATCCTTCATTTTGGTCTGCGCGAGACTAGCTTAGATTCGCGTTGTTCGATATGTTGAACGGCTTTTCTGAGGGATATGTGTACATATATTAGGAACTCAGTTGCACGCGATTATCCTTTTGAATGTGATTTATCTCTTCTAATCTGCGTAACCGATAACATGCGTGGCGCATTCGAAATGTTTAATGTTTGTGAAACTCGAAGAGCTGTTGTGTGTATATCGCGATTTTGGTTTTCCCGCAACTACCGGGAAACTGCAAACGCAAGTCCGGAGAAACGCCGTGTAGCGGAAGAGTAAAGATCCGTCTGAACAATGTCGATCTGATAAGAAAGAGATTTTAGCCCCAAAGTTAAGGGAAAAGTATATCCCTCTCTTCTTCACCTGGAATACCGACTGGAAAGGCAGAGACACTTTGCTATAGATATACCGCCAAAAGGGGACAAAGTAATAAAGTTGATGGTAGCGACGAAGAAAGGGATGGGAACACGAAAGAAAGAGAGAGAGAGAGGGAGGGGAACAAGCGGCAAGAAAAAGAAAGATGAAGTAATGAAATGGAAAAGTTTCACACTGAGCCTCCTCTTACTTGTAATGGTCGGTAAACGAATTAAAGAGCCAGGAATCTTCGCCAGCGTTGAGAAAGTTAGTTGGAGTATTTTTAGATTTTCCGACAACACCAGGCGCAGTGTACATGTTTACCTACATCGATCGGTGTTTCGCGAAGATATCGATATACCTTCTTTGAAAATATCTCGGTTCTTCATCGTTCCGCGAAGTTTTCCCTTTGTCAGACGCTGAACTTGTTTATTGCCGCGGGATAAGTAACTTAAGTGTTTCCGTTTCCGTGATATCGACTGGCATTTTTATCTCTCTTTCATTTATTTTCGCAAAAGCAATGTTTGCAATTTTTTACATTGTTGAAAACTAAATGCTCTTTCAGATTTGCTCAAAAAAAGAAACGAATTGGAATTGATTCTGAGATAGCTGTGAATATTCGCGTTAACGCAAATGAATGGTTTCTTTTAACTTAAAGTGTTTTTTTTTTTTATCATGTCACATCACTTCGCAAGATCGTTTATCGTATATTATCGGTCCTTCCTGCTGAATGTCACGCTGAGAATACACGGAGAGATTATTGTTGTTGGTAATGTGTCAACAAATTCATCACGTTACGAGAACTAAAAGCGAAGTTAGCAAATGTAATCGAATGCGTTAGAATTTTCCGAAAATTATGTTTGGAAGGGATAAACGAATTTCTTGCTCACGTCATGTGCCATTACTCACAGACCTCCCGCGAGCGGTAACTACTCGGTGCAATGAATTTGACGAACTTGTTGTATTCGATTAGCACGCGCGCGCGACTCACTATGTAACTTTGATGGTATTCAAGCTGTCGGGGAAGTGGAAAGTTACACTACTTCCACTTAACGCATTATGCGGTTATAGTCGGGCCACGAGCTTCAAAGTGCACAATGTCTGCCGGGCACGAGCAGTCTGTGCATACATTACTTTGCATCAAACATTCTCCGAGACCGGGGAGGCAACTTACAAAATAGCCGAAAGATCGCCAAAAGATTGCGCATTCTTATACACGCTAAAAAAAAAAATATAACGAGCATTGCTGAGATATCAGCATGTAAAAGATTAGATCGAAAGTAGAGATCAACGTATCTTTTCCAATCGTTGGTTTATATTTGACTATAGAAATATATTAAGAAGATTCTTCTTACAACAGAGAAATATTTGAAATATCGTGCTTATAGATCTTGATTAGTTCGAAGTATATAGAGCGAGGATTATAACCGCGCACTCTTTACGTAGTAAGACTAACACTTTGCAAACAAAGAGAGAGTGTGCGCGCGCCTTTGCCTTCTAACGTTATTCAACATTCCTCGCGGTACGTTTGTACTCGGCCCCGTTTATTCTCGCGGTGTTTCTCCTCTCATATCCCGTTATATTCCTTCCGCATTGTGAAGGGTTTTCCCAGTGTACACACGCCAACGGGATTCGTACGCGGTTAGGCGCGGCGTGTTTCCACGCCAGCCGGTTCGCCGGCTGATACTGTGGGAGGGATTCGCGGTACAGGTATATTTACCGAATCAAACCCAAACCTATGACTTTTATTCGCGGATTTTTGCACTGGCGAATCAAGCCGCACACACACACACACACATACATACTGCCGAGCAATCGCGCGGAAATCGAAAACCTATTCGACATACATACCGTCAAATCCGTTTCGTTTTCGTCCGTCACTGTGTCACTGTGCGTTAACAGCTCGTGATAGAGAGCGCGATCCGCTAGAGAATTTAGTTGTAATACACGCTAAATGTGAGACGAATGTAACAGCTGCATTCGCCGCAAATTGATGGAGCTCAATCGAATGTTGACGCACGAGAACATCCACATGTATGAGCAACGTTTCAATTTCTTTTTTTTCTCTCTCTTTCGAATATGTCGCATTTTTAGCATAGCGTGCATTCGCGGCTGCCACGCTGAATGGTGGAATTAGTTTCACCGCATCTTTTAGTTACAATTTTTCAATGTAATCACATATTTTTTCAATATAATCGCGAATATAATTTTTTTTCCCAAATAGCCGTTTGCGCGCGTTGCGCGCGTTATTCTCTCGAACACGCTTTTTGCGCGAAAAGAGACGCTTTTTTGCACAACAGAATTAATAATAAAGCACACCAAATTGAAAAGAAACTTTTATATTTACGGGATATTTTGAAACACATAGATACACCGCGCGATCTCCGGAGAATTGAAGATCATCGGAGAGTAGGTTTGCTCTTTCCCATAGAAAAAGAATTCGCTCCCTCGATAACGATAGATTCGATAGAAAATAGATTCACAGTAACATCGGGAGAAATTCCTTGGGTTAAGGGAAATGTTTATAGGGGAGGGTAACACAAGATACGGTAGATACGGTCGGCAGAATCCAAATAAGAAGGCACTCTTTGCGCCATTTCCCACGGAGCATCCGGACGACGACGTTGAAAGTTGGCACGCGTGCATATAACGTAGACGTCGATATCGTCGTCGTCCTCGTTGTCGTCTACGCCTTGCTCGACTTGTTTTTTCATTCTTCGCTTTTGTGTATAAAACATTACTCGAGCGAGTCGAGTGCGACCGTTTAAACGGTTGCTGCGACGAACAGCCACTCACCATTTCGCGCTGCAGCTGTGAAAAGCATGCCAAGCGGAGGTCCTTTTTCCGCGTTAAGTCGTCCGGTTCATGCCAGTTTTCCTGGCATTCGTTTAGAACAACATGGCAAAAAGGCACCCTCGCCCTTATTCCATCGGACATGTCGCTCACAGTCGCGTTTTTCGCAACTGCAACGACGCATATTTCCTGCGGCTACGCCGCGCTACGCGCAAAACCTTACGTCGCGTCTATTTTAACATAATAATTCAGAATATACGCGGGCGCTCGTGTGCTCAAAGGAAAATATTCAAACTTTTGTTGTTTATTTACGTCAAGGATTTTAGCGTGCGGATTTAATTAATTCTGAATTTAATTAAGCGCGAAGACATTATACTGTGTTCCTGGGTTTAATTCGATAAATAAAGTCTTTAACGTAGTGTGCAAAACAGTTAAAATTGTATGTACATATTTGCCTCATTTTTTTCGAGATACATATATGTTAAGAAATATTAAATCAAGCAGTTTAATGCAATTCGAAGCACATGAATAATCGTTAGTTTAATAACAAAATGACAACGTGGAAAAACATATCTGAAAAGCTTTGCCATTAAATTCATTATAATTGGTTTAATGTTTTATTTGAAATTTCCGATATCTAGCCTATTTTTATATACATTGTTAATTCTAATTTTTACATTTTTGATCGCACACACGCGGAACGTTTTGAAATTATTTGCTTCTCTGATTTTAGTTATATTTCAATCTTTTAGTAAACACAAAACCCCGGCGAGATATTAATGGCTTTTTATTTTTTAAATATAATATTTAATTTTATTATTTAAATATAATAATGTCCAGTGACAAAAAAAATAACGCAATCAACACGCAAGTAGATAGAAATTAATTGAAAAAAAAATAAAGGTTAATATATCAAATAATTTATAGAGACACAATGCAAAAACATTAAAAAATACTCTTGTAAAAATACGAAAGATACGAAAAAAAAAAAAAATTAAAACTCTGCTATCTTTTATGTAGAAATATTTTTGCCCGATTTTTTCTTTATTTATTTCTTTATGAACATTTCATCACTGAAATTAAAATCGGTTTTTATTTATTTTTCTTACTTTTTCTTAATTAAAGGATTTTTCGAAATTATGTGTAAAAAGTAGATTTCGTTTTCTTCTTTATCAATATATTAAAACGCTTTTATATCTCACATCCGCTTTTATCAGCGCACGTAACGCAATGCGTTCGATGAATGTCCATTCGGAGATGTGGAAACTGTTACGTTTCCAATCTGTTCACTACCGCGGTTTCCAATCTATTCACTCTCAAGATAACTCACAGTACCGGCGTCCACTCGTATCATTTCTCTATGTCAAATCGGATCGACTAATGAATTTGCGTCGTTTCAGTCGGGAAACGCCATCAACGCCCATCGGGGACAGATTTACTGTCAATTTGCTTGTACAAGCATCAAGTTCTTGGAAGTACTAACCTATCTGTACACGCAACTGTCGATTTAGATTTTGCTCTGTGAACACACAGAAATACGAGTTCGAGATTACGAACGATAGACATCGCTGCTGATATTTAATACGTATGGAATGTTCATTCTTCGAATCACGACGTGACGCGACGTCAATAAATTATATCTGGCGAATTCATTGTCAGTCTTGACGTTGATAAATTATATTTGTAATAGAGTTTGATAATAGCTCTTTCATTTTTCTCACATAATAAATTTTATGGGATTATATTTTGATACCTTTTCATTTCTTTTTCTCTCTTTTGGTGTAACGAGCATTTGTGACACCACCGTCTCGTGTTCTGCTTCTCGTTACGCTATGTAAAATGTTGAGACTCGCGGCTTCTTAATGAGCGATTCTTCTTTCAGCGATCTTTTCTGTCTGTTGTATTTTTTCTTACTATTTCGCGCTGATTTTATCCGCGCGGCAGAAGTAAACGCGCGTTGGCGTGATTTAGAAGCATGAATAATGCCGGGGACAGAAACGTTAGGTGATTGATGACACACGTGGGATGCACCGAAAATATTCCGCATACATATACAGACATTACAATATATACGTGCGCGATAATCATGCAACGTTCAACCTTTCTTCGTATCGACATTCTTGATCGATGAACGGTAAACGGTATTGTTGACTCTTTCCGCTGTACCAGTTTCCGCTGCCGCAGTTTCGTTATTTTGCTGAATAGTAAAAACCGCGCGGTGCGGTCAACTCGGCGCGGTCGAGAGCGTTATATAGATATAAAACACGCGTGCGTCACTTTTCTTGTAGAATTAGAAATAACAAATGTTAAAGGTGGACGGCAAAATGATCGCGACGACTTACGACTCTTGGCTGCCATCGATCTTGTGCCTCGCACACAGTGTCAAGGTAAACCACGCTTTCATGTTGTAACGCTCTGATAACACTAATCTGTAGTTACTGGGTGATAGGTCGATTTAGCTACTCGGCCGTGTCTTCGAACGTGTTAGTGTACATGTATGTGTCAGTGCAGCGTTTGTGCAACATTATTGGTAAATCCGTAACAGAGAATCAAGCGATATACATATGTGTGTGTGTGTGTGTGTATGTATATATAAATAAAAATATATATATATGGTTGGTCTGTAGATTTGGATGAAAACAGTGTGGAGCGTACGGATCGGATTGAGAATGGACTGGTGAATCAGTAGAGAAAGAGAAATCGGTCGATGCTCTGTTACAAAATCGCATGTGGTCGCGTTTGAAATCCGGATACAGCTATTCTGCTTCCGAGTTTAATGTCACCATTCTCAGCTCGGCTTTCGATTCTAAACCGTGTATCGAGTATGAACGAATACGGCTGTTCCGTTTGTATCTTTTTATACACGTGATGTACGGAAACTTAATCACTGATACGTTAAGTTGATAAAATCTGTTAGTTGTTCTTTAAACCGACATTCGATACGGTTATGTTTATTAAAAAAAAAATATTGCCGATTTTATACACTAAAGTTTTTAACGAGATTTTGCATATATTATGTATTACATACAAAGAGCTATTATATATTGCTATTGTATAGCTATTATATATTTTCTATTTAACATAAGACTTCCAATCAAAATACGGCGTGAGTATATAATAATTATCAATGATTAAAAGACATCGACGAAGTTGCGGTCTATTAGGTAATGAAACAGATAACAAAACACTAAAAAAAAAAAAAAAAGAGAAATAGGACGTGTGTAACATCAGATGATATTGTATTCGGTTATTGGATTATTCGGAGCAAAACGTGCTCGAGAAATTTTTGGAAATGTTTTGCCGTGAGAAGATTCGGTCAATGTAATCGACGAAATTCGCGAAACGGCAGAGTGCGAAGTGAAAAGAGAAAAATCCCGAATGAACGTCGTACATGCGCGCCGTCGAAAGTGGAATCGCGAGCATATCAGAATGTGATGGAGGTGAGGGGAGAGAAAGAGAAAGAGGAGGAGGGTCGTTTCAGCAGGTCTGGCATGTCGCCGTAATAAATCTGCGGTACTCGGCGGTTGCGCTTGCAAGAGGTGCAAGTTTATAACGTGACGAAGAAGCCAGGATAGGAAGTAGACAGCGGAGACAAGACGATAGAACGGAGATAGACAAGCGGACAATGAGAAATAGAGTAACAAGAATGAGGAATAAACGAGAGAAAAGAGAAAGGAAACGGAGAAGAAGGAAGAGGAGTAGAAGAGAATTAGTTCGTAGAATGGGCAAAACGCGCGGGGCAGCGCAAAAGTTATTAAATTTGATTAGACTTTGCCGCATAGCGGCGATCGGGGAGGTGAGAGTGGAAAGAGAGAGAATAGGATACGAATGGAGTTGGAAGAGGAAAGAGGACGAGGGGTGGATTTCACCTGGGGGTTGGTGGTCGCACCATCGCGAGAACGTCGGTACGAGTTTTGAAACTGGCGTAGGTATCTCCGGATATCTATGGCTTATGACGTTTGCCGCACTCTCTCTCTCTCTCTCTCTTTCTCTCTCTCTCTCGCGCCAGTTTCGCTACCACGCTTCTGCCGGACCTATATCGTATTAAATATAATTGTTAAAGTTCGTGTGCCGGGATTACGACAGTTTCGACGATTTACGTTATTGTCGCGAGCCAGAAGGTACGTCGCCGTGCAACACCGCCACACAGGCTACGATAATCGATGCGCTCGTGCGAAGTTTGCATGCGAGAAACGTTTACCCGTTGTACATTTTCATCGTACGTTGGATGTCGAACAAAGCTTCAAACGCATCATTTATACGCGAAAACACGTTTATCTCTTTTTTTATTTTTCTTGTGCAATGAAATTTATAGTCTCCAAACGCAACAGATGAAAATAACGGTTTAAGCAAAAATGACGTTATTCGTATGTAACTTGTTGCGAGATCTTTTTTTTATTTTGTATGAGAATGACGCGAAAAAGACACGAGCAACTTCTTAGAGCAACTGGAACAAATACGTCAGAGCAATCTGCAAAACTTTCTCGATCATCGAGTTGGTCTCCGGGGAGCAGTTCACGTCCGATTTATAACGATAGAAAAAAAAAAAAAGTTATCGATCAGTGGCGCCTTATTTCTCTCGACGCGGCGTCTTCCAACTGGCGACGATACCGAGGATCACTCGCATTAAATTCCTTGGAGACCCTCGTTGGAACATTTGCCGAGCTCGAACGTCATATAATGTCGATTTTCTTTGTTCGCACGATTTTCATCCGATAAGCGACAGTCACGCGCTGTCGGCTGTCTACGGGGATTGGCCAATCGCCGAGATTCCCGATGGAGCTGACGTAAAAACGTGTCGGTGTGTGTCACAACAATTTTATATATTCTTTTCTACTTACTTTGTGTATAACAATAAGTAAAAACAAATAGAATATCGAACGTTGTAACATTAAAAAAAGAAAGATCGTTAACAGACGTGATTATTCTCGCGATATTCAAAAAAATTACAAAAAGCCTAAGTAATATCACTCATATATTTTAATAACGCAAAGTGAGGTGTTTAGTTTCGCGCTTCTGATCAAATCTTTTCGACATCTTTCCGCAAGAATGCTTGTTGGAAGGATTTTCCATGATCGACGCGAAACGCCGCTCGTAATACGCGAGTTGACAGTCGGTGCTAAGCCGTCGCTAGTAGAGCGGGTCTACATGGGATCAGACAGTGGTGCAGCCTATATGTAGGTCAGCCTTGACTGCGACACTACGTGCTCCGTAAGTCGAGTCAGAGAAAAGCCGTCGCCTTTATTTTTAGGTTTGTTCATAGATTGTGATTTTCTATTCTAGTTCCTAGTAATTGGAAAAATATTGCGTAAGTTTTCTAAATAACAACTTATTTTAGGAAAACGTATAGATAACAATTGACAAAAGACAAGAATTGTTTTTAAGAATAACTTTGTATATGTACATTATTTAGTAAAAGATCTTTTGTTATTTGTATGTATATAAATAGATATATTATTATTATTATTATTATTATTATTTTAATAATAATGTGTCGCATTAATACACTCGTGAACATAAAAACGATGTTTTTCACCGGCAATACAATTCGAATTGGTTCTAAAAACGAGATTGTGACAAAAGTGCGACAACAAATGTTGCCGGTGTGCGTTGTTCGCAAGGGATGGAGCGGTGATAACAGTGATTCTTTCGCGAAGGTTTCATTTTCTCGAATCGCCGTCGAGAGTCGTGCGCCGGCTGCAGTTCCGCAAACACATCGACGCCGTTCTCCCGTTGTCGCAATTGTCATCGACGATCCCTTTTGCAAATCGCCGGCGATAACGCCGAACGACGGCGCGGATCGTTAAATTATATGCGAGAGTCGAAATTCCGTGAGATTTGCGCGACGGCTTATCATACTTATCGTTCGGCTCTGGGACCGCTTCACCTACTGCACTTCGTTTCACATCGGCGACGGTCATTGCTTTACTTCGCACGTTCGCCGGAATCCCGTGACTAAAAGTGTTTGTGCACAGGATAGTTTGCGAGAGCGGGTACCGAAGCTTTCCGAAAAGTGAAGTAACAATTTTTTTCTCCCTTCGAGCAACGTATAATGACGATAAACGCGACGCTGCACTTGCACAGTTCGCGCGAGCGTTATCATCCCGTTGTTTACGCAGTCTTACATCGGAGAGACATTTTTCTTCGGGATGACATTTTACGATGTGACAAAAAATAAAAATTCATATAAGATAAATCAAGCAATAATTAATACCGTCGGGTAATATGCGGTAGCACAATTTTCGAGAATTTAATTCGCACACAATTTTTGTTTTATTTTAATTACGAAAAAAAAAATATCTCATCTATTTCACAATCAGTTACTTAATTACATTACCTCGCTTTCGTTATCTTTCTGCGTTATTTTCTGCTTTATATCCTGATTAAACTTTCAGAGAGCGAAAAAAACAAATCTGTCATCTTGCTCGGAAAAAAATCTCATATGAAATTCAATTGAGGGAATGGCTTTCGCGCGATTTCGTTATCGTCACTTTTATGTAAACGCATCATTTTATAAACAGAATAATTAAATCCTTTATCATTCTTTCATTATTTTATCGTGACGAGTATTTCGCAATCCTCCCCAGCGCGCTTAGAAACAGTTTATTGTCACGCACAACAAATCCATAATCGCATGCTTGGACCGCAGCGTGCACGTTTAATGACATTATCAGAGCTATGCCAATCGCAATCGCGGAGCTATTTCCGTAAATTATATCGCGCGGTCTGATCAAGCTTCAGGAATCCCTCAGAATACCAATATCGCGGCTCTAATTACGACAATATAGTTAACCGTAACCAATATCATTATGAAGCAGCTGCGTTCGCTTTATAATTAAACAACTCTTAGAAGAACATGATAAGCGCAAATGTTGTTTGTACACGTTGTACACGTTGATGTACTTGCTTAATTACAAACAAAGAAAATTGTAGCTGATATTAATAATTCTGTAAAGAAGTTAAAAGCAAATATACATATGTAACAGCAGTCCACTCGGACAGCGTGCATTGTACCGTACATTTCGATGATGGATCACAGCAAATTCGAACTTGCGGCTTTCGCTGTTATCCATGCGGTTCGCGATCACCGCTTAATTACGCCGTCTCGTTTTCACCGGTAATAGTCTCTCGTCTCTTTCCATTTCCCTCGGCCTGAAACGAAGTCTCGGTTCCAATTGCGCGATCACAACGGCAACGTTGGTTCGGTAACGTTGAATGATGAACACGATCGCGCTGAGCTATTCCAACATACGAAATACGGAGCCCGTCAAATACCTGTCGAACGATCGCGAGGCAAGCAGGAATCTCGGGAATGCCTCGACTCGGCGTTGCCGCGTGCCGCGGAGCGCTCGGGGAGAAAATTTCAGGTTTCTCGGTTGGATTTGCGGACGAGAATATCGGAAGTACCGGCGGTGGTGGTTTCCGCTAAACTAAATACCACCGTAGCAAAGTCGCGAGATTTCAAATCTTCCTTTGTATGCGGGCCGCGAACTGAGAGAGTTCGCGGATTGCTTGCGAACGATCGTGAAATCAGTTGTACATATCGCGGCTTCCTGGCGAGTTTCTGGCGGAAAGAAAGAGAGAAAACGACAGCAAGAGAGAGAGAGAGAAAGAGAGAACACACACGATCGATATACACACGTAGCTCGCGATAACGCTTTCGTGCGCGCAATTTTGATTTTAATTGCGACGAAATTCGCTCGATCGCAATTCACGCGTATTCAAATGATACTTATTCGTTTTAAAATAAAAATACGCGCGATAAAATATGGGTGTTGAATTTTAACGTTTGAAGCGTTATGTTACACTCAGTTTCGTACGTTCGGCAATTAGCGCGCGTTCTCCATTTCCTCGCCACGTTCATGATATTACAGACGCAAACGGTAAAGGCTAAACGACTAACGGCTTTGTGAGAGGAAAACTCTCGAACGCTTTGAGTAAATAAAGCACATCTAACGCTTTGTTGGTGCATCATAAAGTCGGAATTTGTGTGTGTGTGTGTGTGTGTGTGTGCGCGTGCGCGCGCGCGTATGCAAAAGATTTGAAATATTTTCAGATTATGCGGATGCACATATGTGAGATATATAAAAGTAAAGCGGATTAGTCTTTCTCGCGTAGTAAATTGCAAATTTTGCGTTAAGAGGACACGTCCTTTTGTTATTCTTCGTCCGTTTTGTAATTAATTCTGTTGCGATGCATGCGAGAGATGTGAAACTTTACAATCCCATTGCGCAAATATGAAACGACAATGTGGTGCCGCGGCGACGCGCGTGATTTTTTCAATGAAACGTCTCATAACGATCTCGCAGCACGCGGGCTCAGATGGAGCGATATCGAAGAAAGAGATACGATAATATCAAGGAGAAAGAAAGTTTCGCCGCGAATCGATAGTAAAACAACAGTAGATGTGAGTATTATGAAGAGAGAGAAAAAGAGAAAGAGACTTCTGTATGTTTGCAACAATAAACAAACTTGTTAGCTTGGCTAACTTGTGAAAATTTTTCGCGGATAAATTTCTTTAAAATATTTCCGTGTTTAAATGTTATCGCATAGAAATGACTTTATTTTCACAAATTTTAATTTGTATGTAAATTATATTATTATTGATTTGTAAATTGAAACACCTTAATTTGTTCTGTCTTCGCTCAAAATCGATAAAGCAAGTATTGCGAGTTTGAGTTACTTCGGTTACTTAAAATCGCGAGATCCGGGCTCGAAGAGCTAAAATAAATTTTCGTTGTAAGTCGGTTTACTTTGTGACGAGCTACGAGGATTTGACCGGGAAACCGGCGGACATTCGCACGTGTGAAATCCAGTTTGTAAAGAGCGTCTTAACCCGAAGAGCTATGGTCGGATAAGTCGTTTCGGCTGCGGGGAGGTCTTGCCTCGTTAAGACTACGCCGCAAACTTGGAGAAGTGCTCTCGGTGTCCACAAGTCGCCGATCACACGGCCTGCCGGAAACTCGGCAGAAACGGAGTCACGGAGTTCCTTCGGTTTAGGTGCACCAAAGGCAGGCACTGCAGGGTAACTGCGGCAGTTGCGGCAGAAGCGGCGCTCGTTTAAAATTTATGAGCTAGGCGTGAGTAATAATCTTAAATATCGGATACCGCCAACGAACTGAGACCATTAAATATCTGTCCCCTGACGTTATCGGCAATTGCTTTGTGTAGCTTTATACCTCACGTTTCACGAAAAATGTTTACGTCGGTAGAAAGACGCATATAAATTCTCTTTTTTAATAATATTTTACGTATACAAAAGAAAAAAGAAAACTGGCGGCAAATTAGTTCCGATCTAACGTTCTATGAACACTGTTGCAAGTGCTGTTGAAGAAAAACACAATGTGAAACAAAGAAAACATTCATTTTTATAATATATAGTTTTAAGTACAAAAAGAAGATGAAAATGGTTGCATCTTCATGTAAATACGCATTTACCGCAGTCATTTAAAAACACGCTCTTTAACGAAGAAATTTAGGTACAAAAATGAAGTTCTAAAAAGTGAGTTGGTTAACATGCTAAAATCAGTTTTGAATTACTTTTTCTCTTGCAAAGAAACTTTTATATTCTTTTCCTTGCAGAGAGACACCTTAAATTGAATAATTAAGTGACTTAAGTTTAGAAAAAGGCAAAGAAAGTTTGCTCGAAGTTATCTTTTAAAATAACATCCCCAGTGATACTTTATCACACTTTTTATTTCTTTAATTTTAGTAAATGTAAACTTTACGTTAAATAAACATGCACTCATAAAGTTTTATTTAAGTTATTGCATAACATAATTTTCTTTTTTTTTCTGGTTTTGCTCAGAAAAAATATTGCGTAAATATTATAAATTAAGTGAAAATTGATACGTATTGAAAAATATTACCACACATTGGGTGTAGATGACCTATTAATGCGATATTATTAATGCGTCTTTTGTTTGACCTCATTTTTTTGTGTCGCAATCTTTTAATCAATTATTGCTGCAAGATATTTTTATCCGAACGGAAAAAAACCCAGCTCATTTACAGAATGCGGATATATAATAGCGCGCGCGTTCTCCTTTCTTCAACATTTCCGTCAATATCGGACACGCGCGACACTTTTTTGCGATATCTGCTACTTTCAACATAATTGGACGATTGACTTTTCTGGGGCGAAACAAATGTCGTCGGATATTTTTATTTTGCAAGGAATTGGAACGACGTGCCCAAATCACACTTCTGTCTCCCGAAAGTTATTTTTTAATCATCAACGGATTTCCATTTTTCACCGAGGCTTTCGCGTTTTCTTCGCTATTTTCTCCCGAAACCTCGCAGATTCATGGCGTTTGCTGTAAGCCGTGGTTAAACCTTTACACGAGCGATGTGTCGTGGTCGTCCTCGCAAAATTACAAGACATTTACAATCTCACCCCGTGAGGAGGTATTATCAGCCAACACTGTATCACGCGTATACCGCTCCCCTTAGACAGGCATTACGCGCGTTACGTAATAATATGATAACCAAGAAACAAGAAAGTTGAGCGAAGAACAGAGGCTCTCGCGATGGTGCCACTATTTTCAGAGGGATTGTCACTGGTGCGCTCTCCACCAACCAGAGAAATTCGCGTTGTTCTTTATTCCGCTTCCATTTCTATCGCATTGCGCTTTATCGCTGTTCATTTCTACAGACAACGTTCTTCCTTCTCATTTCTTTTGTCTCGTTTTCTACATCTCGCGTTATTTAGATTTGCTTTTCCCGAATTCTTTTTCCCAGTAGATGCTAGTTTTGATCTTCCAACTTTTTCACTCTCTTTTTCTCTTTCTCTCTTTTGTATCTTCGCTTCTTTCATTAGATCTATATCTTGCGTCATTTCTTACTAGTCTGGTTTATCTCCGCTTTCTTCGCATCTCTTCCACTCTTGTCTAAATTCCTATCCTGTTTTCCTCTGCGTTATTTACGTTTGAGTTTGTCTTTCTTCGTCCTTGTCACACTTGACGGATGTTTGTTCGCCTCGCGCGTCCTTCCGTCCACACTTCTTTCATTAAATCCATATCCTCTGTTATTTCTTCTTTTTTTGCCTTTCGTCTTGGACGCCGCTCGCTTCCAAGTCGAATGCGGAAAGAAGCAGCGGTGTGGGACAACGCTTCGTCAGTGTTACTATCGAGAGGAGATTCTACAACGAGAGAAGCCTTGGTAAACGTTTACGGTTGCTCCATTGCATCGAGGAATTGCCGTTCTCTTTCACTCCGTGCCAAGTGCTCCGACAACCCGAGCGAGATGCGGCCGTTTTCAAAGGCGTTTTATTGCCGCTGTGAAAGTAACGCCTTCGCAGAATATTTTCGTTCTTATGAAATGAGAGTTGAGAATAGATCGCGGAGAGGAAAATCTGTCTTATCTCCTGGAAGCAAGATCTTACTTCTCTCTCTCTCTCATTTTGTTCGATAAGCGTCTCTGGACCTTCTCCCATCTTGTTTTTCTTCGTTTTTTTTGAGATATAAGTATCTCTATGTTCAAGATCTTGTTCTCTTTCTTCGCCTCCATTTCCTTTTCCCGTGGTCTTCGCGTTCGTTTTTTCGTTCCTTTTGCCATTTCCACTTGTTGGTGGACATTTCCTCCTTTTCACCTTCTTATCTGCACCCTTTTCAGTTCCGTCCGTTGTTCGTTCTCTTTTTCATCGCTATCTCCGTCGACGCCGCGGCTCCCGAGCACGGTATCCTTTTCTCCTCGCAATCTGCTCACCACTTTTCAACGTAGGGAGGTAATGTTCGCCGGCTATCCCATCTAAGAATGGGTATACAGTAAACGCCTTTACCTTGGTAACCAACGTTTATAGTTTTCGTTACTCCTGGAGAAGTCTTCGTTATGCTTCTCGGTTATGCTTCTCGGTTTCACACGTCGTTTTCGGAATTACTGTCAGCAGCACAAAATTCTGACGAGTATTTATTTATTTTCTAACCAAGTTTAATAATGCGCTTTACTGGAGACTATTATTGCTACTTTTGCGTATCATCTTTCTGTTCTTTCTTATTTTAAATATGTAAGTTGTTCTTCTAAGTTGTTTTGTTTTTTTTATGCCGAAATTGTCAGGCTTTTAACATGTTTTTTAAAATTATTGCTTTTTGCTTATTAATGTGTTCAACGTTTTTTTTTAATTGCGATTGTAGCTAAATCTTATCGAGTTTTACTACTTTTTATTCGCGTTTCTATTGGCACTTTTCCTCTCGCGCGCGATGCTCTTTTCTGGTACAGTCTGCTCGCCACTCAACGTCAAAAAGAGAAGTATCGTCTGTCTTAAAAGATGGCTCACAATGTACTTTTACTATCTCGGTAAACGTGTACGGTTGGCTGGCAGCCTTTTCTTTATACTCTACACGGATCTGATATTGAGTCATTTACAATGACAAGGATACTTTAAAGAACGTTTTGTCACACTTATTTTTGAAGTGAGAGGTAACATTTCGTTAAAACTGTTTGTTTAGAGATAAAGAATATGAATAATTAATTTCTTAGAGAAGGGAAGAATTAAAAAGTGTATTACGTTTTTGAACTTTTTTGTGTATACTACGCGCTTGCACATGTTTTTGTAAAGGAGAATGTTTCATATATACACAGGTGTACATACACACAGGTGTATATATATGTTTATAAACTTGTGTATATATATAAATATATGTTTATAAACTTTATTATTACGTATCTATATAGTTTATAAATAGACATTCTTCTATTTAGGTCTTCTTATATAGGTTCTTCTATATTCTCCATTCTTGAAAGAATTTCATAAGTTTTGCCGTGCTCGCGGCAGAAAGTATCGCATTCGGGCAATAATAGTAACGTGAAGTTACAATATATCCGCATATACTTATTCTCGGTCGTGTCGTTATACATAGTAAACTTCGTATATCGTATATATTGCAAGGAGAATGTGTATACGCGTTTTGTGGATGTGTGTGTGTTTATTCCGCAATCTCCGTGTCTACCGGTTAGTGGAGAGGAAGGTACTGCCACTTTCCAGCGGCTTCTAGACAACGTAGAAAAGTAGATAGACAGAGAGAAAGAGAGAGAGAGAGAGAGAGAGAATGAGTCCAAGTCTTAACCTGCTCTTGCACCTCCTTGCCACGCCCTCTCCGCTCCTCAAGAAACAATATAATGTGATTTACTAGACCATTACTGCCACTGTACTTTCCGTGGAGCGACGCCTAGGTGCACCGACCTTCCATAGACACACCGCGGTTACCGTAGTCACGTATAACCGACTGCTATTCTCTATCTCATCTACCTTTCCGCGATGGCACCTCCGATTCTCATCGTCGCCTTGTTTCTGCTCGTTATCGCTTTTCGTTTTTTCTTCGTGAAATACTACAATAGCGTAGATAGAAGAGACTGTTTGATGACGCATTGCGTTTATTTAAAATATTAAAAAATCAACATGATAGAAAAAGCGGACGAACAACAAAAGAGAGATAACAATAACGATTTTTATCAATAAATATTAAATAGAAATTTGTCTTTGGTGTCTCTTCGATTGACACTGTTTGGTGCGACGCGGCGTATCACCGACAGTGATAAGTAGTATGAAGTACGCTATAAGTAGACGCAAGAAAGTGTAGGACTCGTGTGTTTGAAAATTCCATCATGCGTGAGATTACCCGCGGGAGAATTGATCTCGGTGCTTTTCGGTAACTGACCTGTGATCCGACGTTCCGGACATATATCGGATATCGATGCATAGAGTTGTAACTGCAGTGCTCTTAACGCTCTGCTTTCCGCATGGATATATCGCCGGGCGTTCGGCCGTAAAACTCGAATCGGCGTGGCTAATTCTTTATCGCAACCGACGTGCTCTCTCGCGCGACTGAATATCTCTCTGAGATTTTGACCGAATCGGAGTTTTTTTTTTTTTTGGTTTTTTATTTTTCAACAGCGAAGTTATTTCGTTTAACGTGAAAATTTTACTACACTTTATTATCAAACATCTTCATCGAGTTGTATCTTCTGGCTTCGACTCAAATTGGATGTTTTTTCAAGTAATATCAAGAGCACAAATTCTTCTTTGACAATTTTATTGACGTTACCTTTAATTTGAAATTGGATAAAAAGTAGCTAACGTATTTTTTCGTGAAAGAGAATATTCCGACACTTTCCGAATAGGTACACACCGATGTCGAAATCGATTAATCCGATTCCTTCGGCTATTTTGATTAATCAAGCTCACGAGAAACAAAAACAGAAGCCTTTCACATTGGTGATTGATTTAAAATTAAGTTAATCAATATGTATATCGCGTGTGCGTTTTTTTTTAAGATTGGAGAAGAAAAGTCGAACGCGCGCGTGATGTATATATTATCAAAGTTTTCGATTCTCTTTCTTTCCTTTAAAACAGAATGTGTATTTTTTTAATTTTTATTTAATTACAGAAATATATACAGATGCAGTCTTGCGTTTTTGAGAATAGAAAATTATTTTACAAATTGCATAATGTCAGATTTTTACCAAGTGTGTTATTATATTTATCGTTGCATCGGCGATGGATTTCCGCAATGAGGAAATCCATCGCCGACGTAATCGTAAGTCAGTTTCTTTTTCATTGTGTATAAGTCAGGTTCCCGATGGTTTACGTTACATCAACTTGAGCTGCGATCGGTTATAACAGTGTCACATGCAAATGTCGCACGCGTTTACACGATCACGTTCTTCTCTCCCTCTCGTCTTTCTTACACCCTCCTTAACGACTGCAACAACGTTAAACGCGGCAATATGTTTACGCCGATGATACATGGTGGGGAACAACAACGCGCGCCATCGTCTTCCGTCAGTGATCGATAGGACCATTATCAATCAAACGGTTTCAGAATTCGCGCAAGATCGACGGCGGTACGGGGCAGAGTTCAAGGCTACCTAAGGCGACGGAATCTTCGCCGTGGGGCAAATACGTTTCCTGGGCGTTTTCTTGTCGCGTTTTTCTCTCTCTCCCTCTCTCTCCTCGCAACTCTGTCGCAAGCGCGTTTGTCGGTCCCGGCGCCGCCATTCGTCCTTTCTCACGGGAGCGGCAATTCAGCTTAGCCGGGGCTGAAATAGCGGTTTCCGACCGCGCAAAAATCGCCGCCAGGAGTACAGCTACTCTACTTACTCGCCTACGCAGTACTACGAAACGTCAAGCGAGAGAAAGAGAAATAACTTTTCAACCGGGAGAAATAGAGGGTGGGACCGACGAAACGAAGGGTCGATGGCGTGTCTCGCGACTGCTTTGCATATCCCTGACGATGGATCCGCTAAATCTGCGGGACGATCGATCTTTTCTTTGCTCGCTATCCCTTTTTCTCGCCGTCCCGCATCACCTCGTGGGAAATCGCGGCGAATCGACGATCCCAACGCTCGATATCGCTCGCACGTATACGTACAAAGCGGATTATGTTTATTTTTAGGCGGTCGACTGTGCGGCCGCGCGCGCGTAAACCCTCTCCGGCGGGTTGTTTCGATCCTGGAGAATGCGCTCTGAATATAAACGAGGATGCAAACGTTTCTCTTTTTGTTTTCTTTTTGTTTGTTTTTTATATGACGACATTTCATTTCGCCACGAATGTCTCCACGCTGCCTGATATTTTCCAATTTAATTCGGTCGCAGTATGCTTTAGAATTCTGGAAAAGTTATATCTTTAATTGTGTATTTTTGTGATACAAAACAGAGAAATAAATAAATGTTTGGACAAGAGACATCGGTGCTCACACTTCAAAGTTACAGAGGATACCGAGAGACATTAAATATATTCTTCAAGAGTGTCTTTTCAAGAGATTTTGGTCACAGTTGTATTTTCGGTGTCTATTAAAATTATGTTAAGAAAGTTAGTGACGAAACTTACTCGAGTTAATAATTTCTGCGACGTGAATTAATTTAAGTCCGTCGCGAAAACTTCGGCGTGTATAAGTGTTTCGTAATATCAGCGGTAGGGCACATCAGATTTTTAACGCGCGTTCTTTTGAGATCGTCTATTTTTACACTTTGCTCGGGAAATCGCAGCTACTCTCGATATCCGTCTCGTTCCGTATCCTCATAAATGTCTCTCTGTAAAACAGGTTTTGTGGTTTTACATGCTACCGAGCGTAGTTCATAAATCCTTTTGATCGGGCGAGGAATTTCGTGCATACGAATTGAATGAGCAATTTCCAACTTGGAATTTTACCTTTACAAAGGCAGAAAATTAATTTAGACCATTACTAAGTGAACTCGCTCGAAGTATTCTATATATGTATGTGTAATTATATTATATAATCAGATCTGTATGTTAATTGCATTACGCACTTAATTACAGTGAAGAAAAATATATAATGCATTATAATACACATATTTATATAATATATGCGTTATAAAATATGTAAAAGTATGAGACGGAATTTTATATTGGTCTAATAAATAAATTCTTTGCGCTAATTATTTCAACTGTTTGCAAGTATTTTAGCAATTTTTTAAAATCAAATTTAAAATTTAATTTTCTATTGCATACGTAAACCATTAATTACTGCTAAAATTTTCAACTTTAATAATAGCAAAATATATTATAAAAAATTATATAATATAAAACCTTGCCTACATATATTTTACTTTTAAAACGCACGTGCATAAACTGTTGTTGAAAATTCTATATTTCGAAAAACTTGGGAATTTTTAGCAATTTAGAGAAAAATAAAAATAGAATATCTGTCATACGATATAAATTAAGGTACAATATATATGTGAACGAAGAGCGTATAACATAAAAAACACATTCGTGGCTCGTGAAAATATGAGATTTATTTTACAATTTTTATTTAAATACTTAATCCACACTGGATCTCAAAACCGAAAGTAATTAACACGTCCATTTCACGACGGACGCGCGCGGTTCGGGCTGTAATTACTCCGGAAACGCGCGCTCTCGACGGTCGGAAGTCGCCCTTTAACGTCGTTTGCGCCGGCCGATTTCGGCGCCTTTCGTAGAAAGAAGGCATCGATAAGATCGAAGTAGGATTTATCGTTGGTCTCGCGCCACCCCCTAACGGCGCGATCTCCCTAATCTCGTTTCTAATCTCTCGAACACGCCGACGGGATTCTACGAGAAGAAAGGCGCGCGTTACGGAACGGAGATATATATATATGTATATACTTCTGCCGACACTAAGAATTCGTCTTTCGAATTTATCGCGCGTTGATTTAATTAAATCCAGCACGAGCACACAGTCGTTGGCGGCAACGCTCGGCACGACCGTCCCTTTTTCTTAATTAACCATTGCACTTCTTTCTCCGTGTCTTCCTTTCTTTCTCCGTTTCTTTTATTCGCGGCTCGGCTCGCGCAACACACACACACCGAAATAAAATGCACAAGAGTGAGTTACTGTTTAATACTCCGCTAGTTCTCTCTCCCTTTCTTCACTGTTCATGCTTTATACATTTTGCAGTGTCACAGCATAAACATGTTGAATGCTTAGACAGTACTTTTACACTTTTTTTTACTTGATCTTAGTAGCGTGGAAAAGTTTCGAATTATTCTCTCCCGCGAAATCTAACAGGGAAACGATAACAATCGATAACGTTGATAAAATTATCATACAACATGATCATCAGCCAGATGCACATTTTGACGATGACAAACGTGCGTGCGTGCTTGCAAGCAAATTCGTGGGTGAGTGTGTACGCGCTGGTGTGTCAGCAAATTCCGCGATAATAACCGAAACAGCATATCTGCCATTCAGCAGTCGCTCTTTCTCTCTCCGCAGATACAATTATGAGCGTATCTCAGCGATTATTGTCGAGCAACGTTTCACGCGATTAGGGGACTGACAACGTGACTGACCACGCTTCCAAACGCGCATTATAACAAACATCGACTGACTTGTGTATCTCTATTTGTAGGAATAATATTCTAAAAGGATTTATATTTGATATATAAGTTCTAATGTATATATTTATATTTTTCCTATTTATGCAGTTTAAATTGGTTCAAATTGTGGCAATATTAACAAAAGAAAAAATAGAAGATAGATAAATAGATCGCATATATTTACAAAGCGCTCTGAGATGAAATCCCCTCAAGCGCATAAGAGAGAGAAAAAAAGAGAAAGTAATAGTAAAAAGAAGTAACGTCATATTTTTATCTTGCATATTGTGACAATGTGTGCTAATGTAAATTATTTAAAAGGTTAATTCCAATGCTGATACGTAACAGTAAGATAATACGTACCTCATATGCAGTAAATAATAAAGAAGAGATTATATTATCTCATTTTTCTATTTTTCTAGTTTTCCAGCTTGCGAAGTAATGAAATTTGTATCTGGTTTAAGCAACGTTCTTTAAGTATGTTACATATAAATAGTAAAAATCAAATAAGTACGTAATATTTAATTAACTATCTCTTCAGTTCAATATTTGAAGTGTTACAATCATAAAGACTACATTTTGTTCTCGAGAAAGAAGAGATTAAGATTACATCGTAAGATTATTAAAAAGTGATATTAGATATTCTTGCACAATGTGCTATGTGAACATTACGATTAAATCAGTATCTATATTAGTATCTCTTAGTTAAACGCTCGAGATAATTTTTGGGTCGAGAACCGCGGAAATTTTCTTGCCGCAAAGAGCAGAAAAATTTCGATGAACTTCTTTAAAAGTCAAATCGGTCGAGATAAATTGAACCATCTCTCATGCTCGTAGTCTTGCAGGTTTTGAAAATTTCGGCAAAATGGAAAAGGGAAGATTGGGGGCAAAGTCGAAGATCCGCAGTGCCACGTGGTTAATGCTATTATCGGGATTAATGTTTCAGCGTATCTGAGGAAAAGCTATTCGAGCAATCTCATCACGGTGGACTTACTACTCTGCTTTAAATAGAGAAAGAGGTGAAAGAGAGTAGAGAGGTGAAGAAAGAGAGAGAGAGAGAGAGAGTGAGAGAGAAGGAGATTATTTTAAGTAGTTCGTCCATTTCAAGCGTTTCACCTACCAGTCGCTTTTAGTTGACCTAGAATGCCTGCGCGTGTTTCGCACTGAGGTGATCCCGTGGAGTAGTTAAATTTGTAATTTAAATCAATGTTAATCTTAAAGCCACGCCGTAACACACCGAGGCAAGATTCATTGCCGACGTTTGGCGAAAAGACGCTTATCAGAGGAATTGGCCGAGAAGAGACTCGCCGCACGACTTTTGACGCGGAAATGTTTAGCCTTATTGCTATTTCTGTTAGCAAAGTTGATAATATTTTTTTAATTATTTAATTTATATAATATTCTTTTCTTCACAAGAAGAAGAATAATAAAATTAATATTTTTGAAATGTATTTTAATACGCACACATACTTAACAGTTTCATCTTAGCTCGTCTTTATATGTTTCTCGGTCTGTGAAAAATATTTGCATGTAAAATTTTCTGTTCACGGTCGACATTTTCTCCGGTATTCGTATTCGCTATAATTTTTTTAACGATGCCATTTCGTTGCCAACTGTGATCACCGCTTCAAATGTCTTCCGCAACGCTTGAGGTTTACAGCGTGCTTCGTAAGTACATTACGTGGTCGTGTATATACATTACGGTTGTGTATATATGTAGGCTGTGTGTTAAACGACCGTGTGTGTTGCCTTCTCGTTAGAGTTTCATATCACGGTCTGAGATTTACAACGGTTATTTGCACGCACGACTTAAACTTTTCGCGCCTACAAAACTGATGTATGTACATATCGCGCATTTTCGAGATAAGAGAGATATATAATTTTTTTTTTTTTTATAGAATAACGTGATTGTTTGTGATCGACAGGTAGAATGTTATAATCATCAATAATCGAGTGTTTGCGTATTGTTGTAGAAAAAGAGGGTAGGTTGCGATATATTTTTAATTGCAATTTATTTGTTGCGTTGAGAACAGTGGAGATATATTATTATTTTCTTTGAACAAAACAAATATTCATACAAGAATTCATGTAGAATTGGTAAACGTTTTTCATTGATTGTCTGCGAAACAAATACCTTCGCTCGCTATCGACGATTTTGAATATATCGGCCTGAGGAAAGAGAGAGAGAGAGAGAGAGAGAGAGAAATTTGGAATCAAGTTGCAGCCTTTTTTTAAATCTATGGCGATTTCGTGCATCTTCGCTTTGCCTCGTGTTCTTTCGAGAAACATAAACGAAACGTTGTTGCATTCTCGTACGTGTACGTTCGAGAGTGTATCTAACAGCTAAATGTTGGTATACGTCTGATCAATTATTGGATTCCTGAGTGCCGCGACGGTTGCAGAATGAAAAGCTCCTCTCTCGCCTGTGTGTCTGATACAAGTTTCTCCACCGATGCGTTTCTAAGCGCCAAGCGTCTTTCCGACGCTTACGTGTTTCTTTCTTCTAACGTAAAATTCGAAATCTCTTCTCAACAATCTCTGATGAAGTATATTACTATACCGCAATATATCGTAGTGTCCATTTAATGAATGGACTGAGGTAATCTTGAATGTAAGCTCGGTATTAGCGTAATATAATAATGACGGATAAAGAAAGATACTATGCTCATCGAAGATTATATCTGTTGATGTAAATCTGATTTAGTTTTTTGTTGACTTGTCAGCTGACGATATTACGTTCATTACGCAAATATTATTATGTTTGTTTTTTTTCAGAGAACTTTAAATTAAGCAACGTATTTTAACACAAATTCGTTTACTTCTTTTTTTATCCGATATTACAACGATAATATCATATTTTTATAAATAATATAGTAAGAATATTTTGTTTATTATTTTTAGAAAAAATTAACATGAATTTTATAGTAATAAGCGTTTCTCATTAAACGCTTTTCTTGTTGAGAGTACAATAGAAATTCTTTTCGTATATTGCAATATCGTGCGAAGCCAGTACTCTTTGGGAAATCAACCCTCGGGGCAGAATTTGAAAGCAAGCAAGTACCGAGTAGTAGCTTTATTTTATCGACAACATTCCCTATTGTATAATAACGATAAAAAATATATATATATTGCCGAAAGGTGCTGCGCGCTTTAAATTCGATTTAATGTGTTCTTCGCAATTCGATTTTTATGCCGCCGCCGCCGCCGCTGCCGCCGCTGTTCTTTCTCGCGATTGAGTTAGGAAGCGAACAATCGCCGCGTACGAATCATTCCTCTGCAGCGTGCGCTGTACTTAATTCAATTGCCGATATATACCAATATGCGCGGCGAGCATACGAACGCATGTCAGTTCCCACAGGAGGTTTTCCATACGCGAACATGTGCGTATACACATGCATCGGATACTGTGCGTAAGCACTGGAGAATACGGCCACGCGGACACGCCTACATGCACGTTCGTCATTATATCTGTATATTGCAAAATGCAGCCGTTGGGGAAATGCAAATTGTAAATTGAATATTATCCACTGGTCTCGATGCTGCGTTATTGCTTAGTCGCTTCACTACATCTCTCTCTCTCTCTCTCTTTCTCTCTCTCTCTTTGGAATTTCGATAGAACAGATCATTGATCCGTTATTTAGTCTTTTATCGTCAAAGGAAAGCTAGCTGAAAAAAATAACTGAGAAGATGCTGTTTTCATTACTTTTCGATAAATAATTTCTCTTTTTTTCTGCTGAATTTTGATTTCTGATTATCATATATACGTTCGAAATTTTGTGTTTGTTACATAGCTTGACAGCTTTTTTCATCGTAAATTCTTTTTTTTTAGTTGTGTAGCATTGGAGAAACAGACGAAATGATTTTTCCTGGAAAAATACTACCCTCTTTGTCCTATCAAGTTCTTCAAAGAACCCCCTCCAACCCGCCGAGACTCTTTTCAGTTGATGCAAAAAGGAAACTCCGCGAGTTATGATTTATCGCAACGGTGAGAGAGAGAGAGAGAGACGCGTGCACGGAGACACCTACATCGCGGCGGTGCTGCAGCAGGTCACACATAGTTGAGAATGCACCAGGTGAGCCATGGTTCACATGGGAAATGAATGTTCTGTCGCGGATGGAACATGCTGTGAACATACGCGAAGCCGTTTCATCGACCGGAAGTTGCGCGCGACTGCGAAATAGTTAATAGTATGAGCTAGTAGGAGTTGTAGATTTCTTAAATTAAACACAAAACTATATTTTCAACGCGCGCGAAAGTTATTATACACTTTCAGAGAATAGTGTTGCGCTAATTGAGTCGAGAGATATCAATTTTTTAATAAACGCAATTATCTCTGGCATTAATACAAGTGGGCACAATCAAGAAGAAATTTTGCTTTCGCGTATTTGCAATGAAAAAGTGATATACCGTAGTGAGAAAGAAGTGAATTAACAATGGATTATGCTCGATAAAATATAACAGTGAACCTCGCCATGGGGTAGTTAAGGGTTAATCACCGCGGGTGGTTCTTTCGAGTGTTCTCAAGCTGCTCACGAGGCCGCCAAGCTATAAGAGGAATACTCTCTTTCTCTCTCGCCTCACCTTTACTCTCACCCTCCACGAGTGCACTAGATAGCGCTGTAAAAAATACACCCCCTAGATACTCGTAGAAAAGCCGGTGTTCTCGCCCGACTTCCAGACAACTTTTTATTCTTCCTTCGCTATCAGGGGTGCGCTAACGATTGCGGGTTGCACCGGAGCCGGAAGAGAGTCGGAGGGAGCGCCGGTGGTAGCAAGGTGAGAGAACGAGGATAAAGGGGGATGAAGAAGGGGGTTTGTATCCGATCCTCTCCCGCCAACTTTGTACTCTTTACCGTCGAAGGGTCCGTCTACCTCGTCTTTTTTATTCAGCTTCCGTCTCTCTTCTCGTCTCTTGCTCTCGCTTCTACTTGTTATCTATTCAGAAGATTGTAGCAGTCGATCGCGTAAGTCTGCGTGTAACCGATCTTGCGCGGCTTGTTCTTCGCTGGTTGTGATTTCTTTCGATACGAATTCAAGTAAGAAATCATTCGCGAGAAAAGAAATCTTGCTGCGAGCAATCGAGCGTATAACGGGAAGCGACAAAATTAATAGCGACTTGATGCTTCTTCTCGATAACTCTTATTGATACACTCTTTCCGCCACTCTTGGTTCAAATATAGTTCTTCGAATTTATGAAAGATTATGTAGCGATTCTCCGAATATAAAAGATCGCGACTGATGGAACGGTGGAAAAAAATATAAATATAAAAAATTTAATAAACATATATAAAATGCATTGGAGAAGATCAGCTCACACGTAGCGCACGTCGCGTATGATTCGCCTTCGCGATCTATCACGAAAGAACGTGACGCGATGGGACGAGAACGGTTTCTTCATCGAAAGACGAAATATAGCCACATAAATCGTTCTACGACGTCGTCCGGACAATAAGAAATTCTGCTCCGCGCGCTAAACGTCGTCGTCCAACGACGATCGTGTCGTCTCCTTCTCCCCCCCCCTGCTCCTCCTTAGGATTACCGTACATTCGTAGGCGACGCGGTAGACGTTCAACGAGAGTGAATGCGTCTACGTGTGCGGAAATATAATGGCAGATCGTGTGTATAATAGTTATTTATGTGTCGCGGAATGCGCTCGCACCGCGAGCTATCGGACGTCGATCCTGCGCACCGAGAGTGCTCGCCCCGATGTGTTATCGATTCGTTCTCTCGGCCAGCAAATAGCGAGATTTATCGTTGACATATTTATAATGCCGCCTGCACTTTACTAGCCATAAGTATCGCTGCCACTGATACTTATGTATTTTACATTATCGCCGAGCGTATTGCGAAAGAAGTGCAGCAAATTGGAGCAGAAACGTCTTAGACGATTTCATTTCTCACGCATTTTTGTCGAAATATTGCCGCATACTTGCAAGATTAATAGATTGTTGTTGTATCTCGCGTGGCGCGCGTACAATACTAATTTTTCAAACTCTATGTTTGCCGCGTAAAATTTATACGCGGAAAAATCTCGACGTAAAACTGAAGCAAATTTATTAAAATAAAAGGAATGTGATTCTTACTCTCTCGCGTATCTTGTCGCATTTGTGATATCACCGATACGCGTCCCGACAAAAATAGATCACGTCGCGTCGTTGAAA